>ML309465.1:0-105353 GCA_005239505.1 Nicotiana paniculata
CATGAATTGTTAAGCTTTCTAGATGCGTATTCTGGTTATAATCAAATTAAAATGGATCCCTCATATGAGGAAAAAACCTCCTCTATTACAAACAGTAGGACTTATTGTTATAAAGTCATGCCTTTTGGCTTAAAAAATGTTGGAGCCACCTATCAAAGGCTAGTGACCAAGATGTTCCAGGAACATCTGGGAAAAACGATAGAGGTTTACATCAATGACATGCTGGTAAAATCAACACGAGCGGAAGACCATTTCCAACACCTCTCTATTACCTTTGACAATTTACGCAAGTATAATATGAAGTTGAATCCAGAAAAATGCGATTTTGGCGTAGAGTCAGGTAAATTCTTGGGTTTCCTTGTATCAAACAGGGGAATAGAGGTAAATCCTGATCAAATTAAAGCTATAGAATAAATACATGATGCACTTATAAACAAAAAAGAAATTCAAAGACTAAAGGGAAGAATTGCAGCCTTAGGAAGATTTATTTCCAAATATTCCGAGAAAAGATTTAAATTCTTTGCAGTTCTCAAAAAGCAAATTCGGTTCGAACGGACTGAAGAATGTCAAAAGGCTCTCAAAGACCTAAAGGCTTATTTATGAAAACCTCTGTTGTTGTCAAAGCCAAAGGAGGGGGAGAGGTTGTACGTCTACCTTGCCGTCTCGAAAATTGTTGTAAGTGCAGTATTGGTAAGGGAAGATAAAGGTAAGAAATCTCATATTTATTATGTAAGCAAGACATTACTAGATGCTGAAACTAGATATCCACATCGAGAAAAGTGAGTCTTAGCTCTAATCATGGCATCTAGAAAATTAAGGTCATACATTCAATGTCATCCAATCATAGTTTTGACCTCATATCCATTAAGAAACATACTGCATAAAGAAGAACTATCAGGAAGATTAGCCAAGTGGGCAATAGAATTAAGTGAGCATGAAATAATATATCAGCCTAGGACTGCAATCAAGTCTCAGATCTTAGCTGATTTTGTCGTTGACTTTAGTAATAGCATTTTCCCTGAAGTGGAAAAAGAGTTACAACTCTTTAACGGTGCTAATCTGGGTCTATGGACCCTATTTGCCGATATTCTTCCAATATAAAAGGTGTCGGCTTAGGCATAGTCTTAATATCACCCACGGGTGAAAAGACACGATAGTCTATCAAATGTTATCCTATAACTAACAATAAATCAGAGTACAAAGCTGTCATTGCAGGACTAGAACTCGCATGAGAACATTCAATTGAGCAAATTGTAATCAAAAGCGACTCCGAACTGGTAGTAAATCATATGCATGGGACTTACATCGCTCGAGAGACTCTGATGCAACAATATCTGGAAAAGGCACGACAGCTCGTGAGACAATTCAAAACATGGAAGGTAATACAAATACCTAGAGAGGAAAATGTAGAAGCAGATGCATTAGCTAACCTCGCAGCAGTCACGGAAGTAATAAACAAAGACAATGCAATTGTCGTTCATCTATTCCATTCAGCGATCGACCAGGACAGAAATGAGGTAACTTTCAACAATTTAACCTAGGATTGGAGAAACTAAATCTTAAATTTTTTGCAGAATGGCACCGTACCTGAAGACAAGAAAACAGCTCAAGCACTTCGCTGCAAAGCTGCATGGTATTTCCTTATTTGCAACTCATTATATCGCAAAATGTTTGGGGGTCCCCTAGCAAACTGCCTCGGACCTAACCAAACGGATTTCGTGTTGAAAGAAGTCCACGAAGGACATTATTAGTAAAAAATATTTTCACACTTATGATAATTCCCGATGACTCAGCTGGCTACGTGGATCAAGGAAAACATGTCAGCTAGACATGATTCAATAAAGAGGTGCGAAGCAAAGAGGCACGGCTCAATAAACCTAAGGGGAAATCAGCTACGAGAAACTCACCTGGTTGAGACAAAGAAGAGACACGGTCAGAATGAATCCGAACAGAGCTACGGGCAGATTCAGAGATCCTCAATTAATGACTCACACGTCACA
Organism: Nicotiana paniculata; assembly: GCA_005239505.1. Classification (NCBI taxonomy): domain Eukaryota; kingdom Viridiplantae; phylum Streptophyta; class Magnoliopsida; order Solanales; family Solanaceae; genus Nicotiana; species Nicotiana paniculata. Next base: position 2,001 of record ML309465.1, read on the forward strand.
CAACCTTCACTCAACAGTTACGGTTATTCTTTGTAACGTCCCATTAATGTAATAATTAGTCATTAATGAGCGATCATTGTAAGAGGTAGACGTTATATTAAAAAATTCCCTATATAATGGAATAAAATATAACTTGTAAAGGCATCTAAACTACGAATAAAATACATTTTAATGTTTTGTGCATCATATCATTGTCTATTTACTTACTCCTTTTTATTTATTATTATTTCCTGGATTATCAGAAACCCGTGTTCATCCTAAAAATAGCTTTGGTCAAAGGATCTAATTCTTTGGTTAAACACTTAGCCCTGAGAAAAGTAGAGAATAGTGCAAGGTTTCAAGTAGCAGAGCATTTGGGGTAATGCAAGGAAAGGCAGAGCTTAGCCTTATGCGATTACGGAAGAAATGCTTAGACTCATGTGAAATGGGAGACAATGATTAGTCTCATGTAATTGAGGAGGCAGGGCTTAGCCTCATGCAGGATGGGAGACAATGCTTAGTCTCGTCCGAGGAAAGGCAATGCTTAGCCTTGTGCAAGATGGAGGCAGGGCTTAGCCTCATGCAAGATGGAGACAATGCTTAGTCTCATGTAGGGGAAGGCAGTACTTAGACTTATGCAATTAAGGAGGCAGGTCTTAGCCTCATGCAAAATGGAGATAATGCTTAGTCTCATGCAGGGGAAGGCAGTGCTTAGCCTTGTGCAATTAAGGAGGTAGGTCTTAGCCTTGTGCAATTAAGGAGGCAGGGCTTAGCCTTATGCAAAATGGAGACAATGCTTTGTCTCATGCAATGAACAGATAATAAGTGATAGCATATTATTTCTTAGGTGGAGATAATTTGCGCTTGGAAGCTTTGTCGTTATGAAGATAGAAATTCTGAGGTGTGCATGTATTTGCGAATATTCCTTGTTCCTGCATCCAAAGGAAAATCGTGAGTTTTACGGGGAAGCTTGGTTTGTGCTTTTGCCTGCTTGCTTTTCTTCGCTCTATATAGAAATCCTGCTCGAGTTACCTTGGGTAGCATCTGAATGTTTCATAAAATAAAGTTTTCAAAAAAAATATGCTTGCATATGTAGTTATTTAAAAAACAGTAGTATGGAATATCAAATAAATTATATGAACCAATGATTGTGACACTTTTAGAGACATTGAGACTTCCTTGCATTAGAATTTTGAGGATCCTCCTCAAAAATTTTCCCCAGTTTATTAGGTGATTCTTTGACCGTTCTGCATATGACGAAGTTGGTTGGACTTGTTCCGGAATTTTGAGGGTCTTCCTCAAAATTCTTCCCCAGTTTCTGATTTTGGGAAAATGAAGATTTTATTGGATTGTGATCGAACCCACAGGGCTGCCTACGTATCCCCTCTTAAACGGGAATCAGGTCAAGCATAGTTCAGTTACATCAGTGAAGAAATACAAACATTCTAAACATAGTATCTTTTGACTGCGTCTGAGTTGATAGGCTTTGGCTAAATCTTTCCGTCCATTTCTGCAAGTATTGGCGCTCCTCTTGTTAGCACTCTGTGAACCATTTAGGGCCCTTGCCAATGGGGTGAAAATTTCCCTTTGGCTTCATCTTGATGCGGGAAGATACGTTTCAGCACCAGCTGCCCCGGTGCGAACTGTCTAGGTTTGACCCTTTTGTTGAAAGCTCTGGACATACTATTTTGATAGAGTTTACCAAGTCATACTGCATTCATTTTTTTCTCGTCAACAAGAGCTAATTTCTCATAGCGGCACTTATCCATTATGCATCACTGAGTTCTGCTTCTTGTATAATTCTTAAGGAAGGAATCTCAACCTCGACAGGAATGACAGCTTCAGTACCGTAGACCAGCAAGTAAGGAGTTTCCTTGGTTGATGTGCAGACTATGGTAAGATATCCCAATAAAGCAAATGGTAATTTTTCGTGCCACTGCTTGTGATTCCCTACCATCTTTCTCAGTATTTTCTTGATATTCTTGTTGCCGGCCTCCACGGCTCCGTTCATTTGAGTCCTGTATGTTGTGGAATTCTTATGCTTGATTTTGAATATTTCACACATAGCTTTCATCGGGTCACTATTGAGATTGCGGCGTTGTCGTGATGATGGAATCCGGCACCCCGAATCGGCAAACAATACGATCTCTCACAAAATCTATGACGACATTCTTGGTTACAGCTTTGTAAGATGCGGCTTCAACCCATTTTGTGAAGTAGTCTATGGACACTAAAATGAACATGTGCCCGTTTGAAGCATCGGGATCGATTGGACCAATGAAATCCATTCCCTAAGCGGCAAAAGGTCAGGGTGTACTTGTTGCATTGAGTTCATTCGGTGGCACCCGTATCATATATGCATGTGTTTGGCACTGATGATGTTTCTGGACATACCTGATGCAATCCGTTTCCAGTCATCCAATAATATCCTGCTCTCTGTATCTTCTTGGCTAAAACGAAACCTCTCATGTGTGGTCCGCAAGTTCCGGCGTGTATCTCTTCGAGCAGTATGGAAGCTTCTTTGGCATCGAAGGACCTTAATAACCCTAGGCCTGGAGTCCTTCTGTACAGAATTCCTCCACTTTGGAAGAAATGGTTGGATAATATTCGGAGCGTGCGTTTCTGGGTATGATTTTCATGCTTCAGGTATTCCCCTTTTGCCAAGTATTCCTTGATATCATGGAACCACGTATTCCCATATGTTTCTTCTTCGACGTAAGCGCAGTAAGCTGGATGATTATGAATCCTTACCGGAATAGGGTCAATGAAATTCTTATCCGGGTGTTGTATCATGGAGGACAAAGTGGTCAGTGCGTCTGCGAACTCATTCTGGATTCTCGGGACTTGTCTGAACTCTATATTCGTGAACCTCTTCATCATCTCTTGTACATGATATAGATATGGTAATATTTTGGTATTCTTTGTAGCCACTCTCCCTGAACCTGATGTACCAGAAGATATGAATCACCTATTACCAGCAACTCCTGGATATTCATGTCAATGGACAAATTGAGCCCTAAGATGCAATCTTCATATTCTACAATATTATCGGTGCATGAAAATCTGAGTTTTGCAGATACCGGATAATGTTGACCTGTCTTCGACACAAAATGTCACGACCCAAAATCCATAAGGTCTTGATGGCGTCGGACATCATTGTCAGGCAACCCAATCATTAATTAATTGAAATAATTTCCTGTTTTAGCATTTATGAAAAATATTACCTTTCACTTTATTACATAGTAACTACATAAAAATCCATTAAGTAAATATAATGGTTTAAATAGTCCTATTTTAGCAAATATATCCCAACTTGCCTCTGGATGATGCAGCTTGCCTAAGTCTCCAAATCCGCCACATCGCTATGAAGGTACCTGTGCAATAAAAACGCACAGCAAGTGTAGCATGAGTACAAAACAACGTGTACTCAGTAAGTCGCCCGCCTAACCTCAGAGAGGTAGTGACGAGAGGTCAAATTAGACACTTGCTAGAGGTCAGTTTAATATATTCGAATGTGACACTAAGCATGATTTATCATATGCAATTTATTAAAAAAAGGAATAAATAAGATCAACTCCTTCCACATTTAACAATTTAATTATTCGTCATATTAATAACATTTAATCACATGGGTGATTTAATCAGATAATCAACCGGAAGGAACAACTACTTCCAAAAATATTTAATACTTTAAATCTCTGTTGTTTCAGTTGACAACTTAAAATTCCAGGCCAGTAATCAGACAAAAATCACAGCAAATACGCAGCAAATATCATGCGCAAGAAATGCCGAGGGTCGAATGGAGAAAATAATAAATTGTGCACTACCGAAGGTTCGAACGGCTCGAACCATAAATTCATCTATTTTCCCCGCTCGCGAATCGATCATGCGACGCGGTCAACATAATAACAATAAGGCTAGCCTGGTTGTGAATCATACCTGAGACTCAGGTGCTCATATGTATACGTATTCACATAATAAATCCACATTTTATCAAGAAAATAGCTTCTCAAGACAATGATAAAATTCTTCTTAAAGGAACACGAAAAATAGCATTTAAATCTTTATTTTGAAACTCATTTGCCAAGTTTAATAATATTCAATAATATAACCTTATCAGGCATACAATAATCCACAGAGGAATCAATTCTCTTTCTAAATAATTATAAAAGGTACACTGTAGTCTTCTTAGGAAATCAATTACCAATTCAATAGCATTTACAGCCTAATATTAGCGGCAGGATCACATGCACAACACGTAAGGCATGTTAGTAGTTCCTAGTCTACCCGGACATGGCATAACAATAGCTACGCATGGACTACCATCACCTTGTGCGTATGTAGCCCCCGAAGATAATAGCACATACTTAACTAGTTCACCTAGGGGGACAATTCCCCCTCACAAAGTTAGAAAGGAGACTTACCTCGCTCCGAAATTCCATAACCGGCCTCCAAGCCCTTCCGATGACTCAAATCGTTGCACAACGCTCCGAAACTATCCAAACAACGACAAACCAATGAAAATATACTTTAATATTTGCAACAATTCCAAATTATATAATTTCCCAACTCCGCTCAATGAAATGACCAAAATGCCCTCGAGCCCATGTGCCCGAAATCCGAAATTTCTCGAAGATAAATACTACCCATATCTGTACTAGTTCAAATATACAATTTACTCTGAATTTCATGCTCAAATTCGTGGCTAAAAATCCAAATTACCATTTTCTAGGTTTTCTTCAAAATTTCCTAATTTTTCCACAATCTTTCATGTTTAATCCATGCATATAACTTGTATTAATCTTAAATACATGAAGGAATTACTTACCTAGTGATGCTTGACGAAAACCCACTCTTGAAGCTCCTCAAAGTCGACCAAACCAAAGAAGAAATGAGAAGAAATGGCCAAAACCCGTTTAAAACATAACACTGCCCAACACTGCCCCTCTATGCGATCGCATGAAGTCCACTGAGATTGCATAGGCCAAACAAGGCTGCCCCAAACTCCGCCTTATGCGATCGCACTCTACTCCACGCGATTGCACAAACCATTCCCAGCTCCCTCAAAAATTCCTTCTCCGCGATCGCAGCTCCCCCTGCGTTCGCATAGGCCAAAACAGAAACCCCCCCCCCCCCACACACACACATTTCCTCTACTGTGCGATCGCATACACCTACCTGCGATCGCACAAGCCAAAATCAGCAGCCTCACAAATCTTTCTATGAGATCACATACCCTCTCACGCGATCGCATAGAGTAAAACCTGCTGCACTCACACCAGAAAACCAGCAATCCTCACAAGGCAAGAATCGACTCGTTGAGCATCCGAAACACGCCCGAGGCCCCCGGGACCTCAACAAAAACTACCAACCAGTCCCAATACCTCATTCAAACTTAGTCGAGCCTAGAAATCACCTCAAACAACATCGAAATCACTAATCGCAGCCCGATTCAAGCTTAATGAACTTAGAACTTTCAAACTTCCACATTTGATGCCGAAACCTATCAAATCATGTCCGATTGACCTCAAATTTTGCACACAAGTCATATTCGACATTACAGACCTATTCCAACTTTCGAAATCACATTCCGACCTTGATATCAAAATCTCAGCTTCCGGTCGGATTTCTTAAAAATCTTCAAATTTCTATCTTTAGCCAAATGACTTCAAAATGACCTACGGGCATCCGAATTCACTTTCGATCACGCTCCCAATTCCAGAATCACCACACGAAGCTATTCCCAGGCTCAGAATCCCAAATGGACATCAATAACTCTGAAATTCCTTACAGCCCAAATTTATGAAATTCTTCTAAAATGTTATCTTCCATAATATACGCCGAAATGCTCCCAGGTTATCCAAAACCCGATCCGGACATACGCCCAAGTCCGAAATCATCATACGAACCTGCAGGAACCTTCAAATCCCGATTGGGAGGTCGTTTACTCAAAATTCCAATCTTAGTTGATTCTTCCAACTTAAGGCTTCCGAATTCAGAATTTTCTTTCCGAAATTAACTCTAAACTTCCTGAAATTCAATTCTGACCATGCCCACGGCTCATAATACCTGAAATGAAGCTGCTCACGGCCTCAAACCGCTGAAAGACGCGTTAGAACTCAAAACGATCGGTCAGGTTGTTATATTCTCCCCCACTTAAACAGACGTTCGTCCTCGAACATGCTAAGAACTGCTCTGGAATTATCTGAAATCACTGTTTAACATTTCGAGCACCTGTCCGTGCTACCACATCCTGGTTGAGTACATTAGCTTGATCAAATATGAAGATTTCTTCTTTTATCCATATAATAGGCTTAGAACCTAGTTCCAATACCTGAAATTTTCTCTGCCAAGCCTAATTCCAATATATAAACACCATATCGACTACCACACAATATACCAGAACATGACTGCATACCTTTGTTGAATCAGTACCATGCACCGCATAACTCATCATCGGACCACAATGACACTCTCTGAACCTTAATAACCAAAATTCCACGAATTTTATGCTCCCAATGCACCTCATGATATATATACATATATCCTGTTATAATGCTGACGATACCACCACAACAGAGGAGATATGTAGAAATTCATACCTAACTGCAGAGTTAACAAATCATTGAATATCTCATTTTGACTAGAATCATCACCTCATTATGAACCTGAATAATGGTATTTGTTCTTTAATATATACTTCACATAACCTTATCAACTGATCCCTGATCCGATAATCTCGTCTCACCCAGTATGAACAGCTCAGACAACAAATCACCCCAACATGATAAACAGCCTCACATGATACCACATCGTGCCAATAGGCCATAACTCGAACATGATAATAAGAAACGACTTAGGAAGGCACTATTCAACTCACGCAACTAATATGAACTTTTCTCAGAAAATAGGAAGTAGAACATAATAAAAATAAATATAGTAACCTTACTCATCATCACACTGTTGCGGCGTGCAACCTGATCCAAATAACATACCCGTGGCGACGTGCCACCTGATCCACACATAAATTTTACATAAGAAGATATATACGGAGCTGATTTGCTCACTATTACGAATTACTGAGTATCGATCATAAGCACGCTACGTGCATCATACCATCCTGGGGAGACTGATAAAGTCGTATGCTACAAAACTCAAGCACAACTGAGGTGCGATATATATATATATATATATATATATATNGATGTTATGTGAGCAGGATAGCTCTTGAGATCCAGTGTGTAAGTATATATATATATATATATATATATATACTTACACACTGGATCTCAAGAGCTATCCTGCTCACATAACATCCCCACTATGCGGGACTTCCACACGTAGGAAATTATCAAGTTGTTTCACAACTCACACGACACAATCATAATATCACATGAATTTGACAAAGACGGAACAACATATGCTGTTGTAATACCTTTCCATGAAAAAGCGCTCTATTGAAATGAACGTGTCTGGCTCATACGGAGCCCATAATAATATTTAAATCCATCTACAAACATCGAGTCTACCTTGCTCGCACCAAACTAAGCTAATAGCTTTTACCCGGGTCCATATTAACCCACTTTCTCTCATAATACGCGATAACAACCATCATAGCCAGGACAAACACCCCACAATCCACAACCAAATGAACTGAACGACTTCCAGGCATAAATTCTCAATTAAGCAATATTGCACTTCCTTATACTCGGTCTAAATCTTCAATCAATCAGGTGACTACATGTCACACTTATACAATCTTCTTGTGGTCACGCTCCCACGACCTTCCACACAAGGTAGCAAGTCTTCACATCCACCACTAGACATACTACGATGTAAGACAAATCAAGAACCCATAACCAGGGTACAAAGCATTTTCCACCGAATATCAATCTCAGGTGACACTGAAGATAACACCAGCTTACTCTGAACTTTCAAATCACTTTTTCTTGCTCTTCCGAGATCATGACATCCTTATTAACACCGAACCGCAATCTCGATTCTTACTCCCAGTTACATACTGCTTACCGCACCTAACCTGCCAATATAAGGTAGCGCAAGAATTCCATCATGACTTTTGAACCACCAATAGGGTGAGCTCTTCGTCACATAGAACCCTTTTACTTAAATCAATTCAAGAGGACCATCACAACACTCGAGTGAATTCTCACAAGAACCCAACATGCAAATCCTTAAGTAGCAGTCTATACCACCATAACCCTTCTGGGATCCGCCTACACCTGACAGGCCATAATACTTGAATGCTTCCAAATAAAAATCTATTTCGACGGATGACATGTCTCGCATACACCGGCACAAACCACATGCATAACTTTAATCACATCGAAGGAACTGATCACTGCTAAAAATGTGCCATTTGAACCATGGCTAATCAATCTATTTTCTTTTAATCATCTTCAATTGCCTCAGGAATAATAATAATAACTTCCTCCAACTCATAGCAAACTCAACCCTCACTCATCCCGAGTGACCTTGATTAACGAGACTATGCTGCCTAAATCCCGCAACCCATCTCATACCCCCTAATAATCTTTCTACAATCCGGAGTTTATTTCTCCCACTCCTCTAATACTATCCTGCATGCTGAAACATATCATAGAACCCCAACCGTTTTCCTTTTCTCAAGAATTATGCTGCATAAGCTCAATCCTCGATCATACTGCTTCCCGAAACCCTTAAGCACCGCGTTCTTACCTTTGAATTCACTAGGACCGCTATAGAGAGTCACCCACTCTGATTGGTCCTGAATACAATCAACTCCAAGGCTCTCCTAGCACATGAACACCCTTTTCAATGAAACACGTGACCGAGTCACTATCCTGACAACTCACCTATGCCTTACGCAAAATTCTAAATCTTCCAAAGCCTAACCCTTGTTCGACATGTCCAACTTTTGAACACATTCATCAAATTCCATGCACAATCACCATTTTACTCCTTTCCCTTAGCTCTGATAACTTGCTAACACGCCGACAATCCGCAACCCTATGATAACACAATCCTGCAACCCAACTACAGATGGTGGGACTTCCCCACTTAGCCCGAAGCTACTCCTTGCACCACTCTACACCCTGTCGGGATCCTTTCTCCTTTGTTAACATGATCTTGCTCAACCAATCCGTCCAATCCTTCCAAATTCTCTTGTTTGCACTCCCTAAATACTCAAATTCACTAGCATCATTCACACATTCTTCCTCCTACCGAATAGCCACTAGAACCCCTCACGGAGACTTGCCAACCATGCCACCGCTAACCTATTCACAAGAGATAACCCACATGTGGAAATAACCAAATGACACCTTCCAACGACGTCGTACTGCACACCCTCTACAACATCAATATCCCACCCCAAGCCTGCTTCATTTACCAACTTTTCTAGTCTGTCCGCTACTCATGGACATCCATTAAATGCGCGAAAATATCTTCAAATTCCAAGCTATGCTATCGCTCCCCCACTTTGCGACTGCTCGGTTTCTGCTTCTTACACCTGGCCTCCTAGATAATGGAACCACCGCCTAGCCTCAATTCAATATCATTCTCTACAGCTCTTAAACCAGCAGATCACCACGACTGCAAACTCTCCGAAGATCACCTTTCTCAAGCTACATTCATTATCAATACTTATCCAATACTGAACTGCCGCACCTCACGGTCTCTGACATCCGCTTCTTCAATACTCCTTCACAATACTCTGACCCCACGCAATCGAAGAAACCATAACATAGACAAACTTAACACATTCCATTCGATCAATGACGACGATATCACGTCACAGGTGAATATCCCACCTTGCTTGAAAACACCAAGTCTTACTACTTTATCAATCCAAAACCTGACCACGTATAGTCCAAATGGTTTTCCTCTGCCGGAACTAAAATGTTGAAATCTCGAAATCACACTCTGAGAAGACCTCCCTTCAAACCATTCATCACCCCCAACATACGGGCAAGCATTCTATCATCATATCGACATCGCGTGATAACCAATCGCAACCATCATCACTACCTGAGCATAGATTTAAGGCTCTTAGAAACACAGCTACTGAGCTGAAACAACATATTATTATTTTGCAGGGCCATAACAACAACCCTAACCAATTACACATGGAAAACATCTCGAATTACATCCGTAGCACCATTTCAATTCCTTAGATTCCTGATTCATAGCAAGCACTTAGCGACGCGTAAGATTGAGTAGGAATAAACTTAGGCATAAGCCTTAAAGGAATCAAATTGCACGGTGAGGAATCAAGAAGGGAAGTACTCCTAACAGCCCTGTAGCCTCTCGAAGATAAGTACAGACGTCTCCGTACCGATCCACAAGACTTACTGGACTTGCTCATGACTCGTGAGACCTAAGGGAACCTAGAGCTCCGATACCATGTTGTCACGACCCAAAATCCATAAGGTCGTGATGGCGGGGCGCCAATGTCAAGCAAGCCAGTCATTAATTAATTGAAATAATTTCCTATTTTAGCATTTATGAAAAATATTACCTTTCACTTTATTATATAGTAACTACATAAAAATTCATTAAGTAAATACAATGGTTTAAATAGTCCTATTTTAGCAAATATATCCCAACACATCCCAGAACCTGGTGTCACAAGTACATGAGCAATTTCTAAGAATTTTACCATTTCTACAAAGCTTGTCTGAAATACAAGTGGACAAGGAAATTAAAATAATGCAATACAGTATGAGGGAGACTCCGCCAGCGACGGATCGCCTCCGGATGATGCAGCTCGCCTAAGTCTGCAAATCCTCCAAATCGCTATGAAGGTACTTGTGCAACAAAAATGCACAGCAAGTGTAGCATGAGTACAAAACAACGTGTACTTAGTAAGTCGCCCGCCTAACATCAGAGAGGTAGTGACGAGAGGTAAAATTAGACACTTGCTTGAGGTCAATTTAGTATATTCGAGTGTGACACTAAGCATGATTTATCATAGGCAATTTATTAAAAACAAGAACAAATAAGATCAACTCCTTCCACATTTAACACTTTAAATTTGTCATATTAATAGCATTTAATCATATGGGTGACTTAACCAGATAATTAACCAGAAGGAAAAACTTCTTCCAAAAATCTTTAATAATTTTAAATCTCTGTCATTTCAGTTGACAACTTAAAATTCCAGGCCAGTAATCAGGCAAAAATCATAGCAAATACGCAGAAAATATCATGCGCAAGCAATGCCGAGGGTCGAACGGCGACAATAATAAATTATGCACTACCAAAGGGTCGAACGGATCGAAGCATAGATGCATCTATTTCCCCGCTCGTGAATCGATCATGCGACGAGGTCAACATAATAACAATAAGGCTAGCCTGCTCGCGAATCATACCTGTGACTCAGATGCTCATATGTACACGTATTAACATAATAAATCCACATTTTATCAAGAAAATAGATTCTCAAGACAATGATAAAATTCTTCTTAAAGGAACACGAAAAATAGAATTTAAATCTTTGTTTTGAAACTCTTTTGCCAAGTTTAATAATATTCAATAATATAACCTTATCAGGCATATAATTATCCACGGAGGAATCAATTCTCTTTCTAAATAATTATAAAAGGTACACTCTAGTATTCTTAGGAAATAAATTACACATTCAATAGCATTTATAGCCTAATATTAGCGGAAGGATCACATGCACAACACGTAAGGCATGCTAGTGGATCCTAGTCTACCCGGACATGTCACAACAGTAGTTACGCACGGACTCCTGTCACCTGGTGCGTACGTAGCCCCCGAAGATAATAGCACATACTCAATTAGTTCACCTAGGAGGACAATTCCCCCTCACAAAGTTAGAAAGGAGACTTACCTCGCTCTGAAATTTCATAACCGGCCTCCAAGCCCTTCCGATGACTCAAATTGTTACACAATGCTCTGAAACTATCAAAACAACGACAAACCAATGAGAATATACTTTAATATTTGCAGCAATTCCAAATTATATAATTTCCCAACTCCGCTCAGTGAAATGACCAAAATGCCCTCGGGCCCACGTGCCCGGAATCCGAAATTTCTCGAAGATAATATCTACCCATAGCTTTACTAGTTCAAATATACAATTTACTCTAAATTCCATGCTTAAATTCGTAGCTAAAAATCCAAATTACCATGTTCCAGGTTTTCTTCAAAATTTTCCTAATTTTTCCACAATCTTTCATGTTTAATCCATGCATATAACTTGTATTAATCTTAAAAACATGAAGGAATTATTTACCTAGTGATTCTTGACGAAAACCCACTCTTGAAGATCCTCAAAGTCGACCAAACCAAAGAAGAAATGAGAAGAAATGGCCAAAACCCGTTTAAAACATAACACTGCCCAGCATTGTCCCTCTATGCGATCGCATGAAGTCTGTTGATACCCAATTTTTCCTTAAATTATTTTCAAATTTAGTTATATACCTTAAAAATCACTCCTTAAAGTAGTTGATGTTTTCTCATAATTTTTCGTATTTTTTATCAAATTATTTTTCATGTTTATTTAATGTTTTATATTCTATAATTATGCATAGATGGTGTTATAAATAATTTCAAGACATTTTCTTGCTCAATATATTATTCATAATCATATTCAATTCATTTAGGATTTAATTATTCCCTAAATTAGTCAATATTGGCATTATTATAGCAATTTTGCAATAGTAGCACAAATGTACGTTTATATCTTTTTTTTATCTGTAATTGATCATTTTTATATTTTTACACTAGTTAATCGTCTCAATTTCATTTATTTGATCTTAATTTTATTTTACGCAGTTATTAGCTATTTTAATTAATTAATTATTCTATTTAAATTGGGTATTTAACATTTGGCCTATTTTCTATTTTAAAACTTAGCCAATTTTAAACCCCAACCCCACCTGATTTTATTAACCCAATTCACCCAGCCCAGACCCAATTCCTACCCGGCCCAACCCCTCAATCTATCTGAGTCGTTGATCTAACCAACCCCCCCCCCCCTCTCACGTATCTTATTCTTTCGAGACCATTTCTCTCTCTATCTCTTTATCTCTCTTTGTGACTCTCTATTTCTCTCTATAAGTCTCTCGACTTATCCCTCTCCGATGGGTTCCGTCCACCTTCTCCGGTTGGTTTCTCACCGGAAACCTTGGGTCTTTATTGCCTCGTGGTCATCCACACCCCTTGTACCGATCCAGTGATACCTTAGGGTCCTCAGATGAACCTGGAGCGGTTCACTCACCTCCCTTTGGGTCTCTTGCCATTTTCCGGCCACCCCCCGACCGTTTGAGTAAGTTTTCAGTATCTCCGGCTTAAATCGAGGTCGTTCATGAGGTTTACCCTCTCTTCTGGGTTCTACGAAACGCTAGTCCTCTGTATTTTTGGGTTTTCCTTAAGATCCATTTTATATTTACCATATAATAAAGTTTCTTTATATTTTTCTCCGGAAAATCTCATTTTTTAACAGTTTCAAAACTAGGATTTCTCGACCCTATTCTCACACGACTTTCCTTTTGATTTTTATCCATCTATGCTTGTTTAAGCGACTATCTCATGATTTTTTGTTATCTGGACTGTTATTAATGAAACCCTAGTTTCCTGGGTTTATCTTTACGTGTGTTCTTTGTGACTCTTGCTTCGATTCATTTTCATGACCTCTAATTTCTGTTGTTCTAACGAGTATCTCTTTGTGTTAATCAATAACTACTATTGAAATAACTCCGACCCTTTACCTTACTGACTCTTTACTAATTCATTTATATGGATTCAATTGTGTAAAATCCCTCGCTTGTGATGTTTTCCTTAAATACATGATCCTGTATATCCTGCCTATAAGTCTATACCAATTTTAAATTACTTATAAACATGTGTGATTCTTTCCTTAATTACTTGGGATTTCCTATGATTGAATTCGAGAATTTCATGACTGATTTCAAACTGATGCCCTATTACGCGGTTAGTTCAATTGTCCTTAATTACCCACTATGTACTTGGTTTCGTTTGTGCACTATGTGAATGTTTTCCCCTAATCAGCCTTATTAGACTTATTTTTTCTTTCCTTATTGTGCCTTGACTTTACCATTTGAAACTAGACTCCTTAATTAAAGGAGTCCAGTTTATCTTAATTGGTGTTGATTGATTGTTATTTCCATATTTTTCCTATGCACTACTCGTTTTCAAAACTATATAAAGTCCTGTCTTCCCTCTTCACAAATACACTTAGATTCATACAAAAACACACTGACATTGTTCTGAGTCTTCTTTGTTTTCATACACATTTTATCTTGCTCTTCACATTAGTTATTGACTACTCAGTCGGCTGAAAGCCAAGACTAAGTAATCCTTGTTTCTCCCTCGCTTCTGTACATTACTACCCTGATGCTCTCATCATGCTATTACTGTTCTATTGATGCTATTACTGTTCTATTGCTGCTCTCTATTTGTCCTGTATACTGTTACTGTTGTGCTACCTCCTGTACTTTGTTGTTCTCTATTCCTTGACTGGTATGTTCTCTGATTTAGTTTTATAGAACCCATACACAATATGGTCCAGTTGTTGTCTCTTTACCTATTGTTCATTATGTGTTTTATCCTATGGTTCTACTGTCTACCTTGTAATTAGCTTAATCCCCATTATGTCTCCCTTTTGTTATGCTTGAATATGTATCTTTCTTTCCCCAGCGTTCCCTGTAATTATGTCTTTAGCATACCCCTACTATTTTCCTTTCCTTTGAGTCTAATATGTCTCCAGTATGCTTATGTGTTCATAGGTTGATGTTTCTTACCTTTACTCGATTGTTGTTACTTGCTCTCATCCTATGCTGCAAACCTGACTCTCCTGCTACTTGAATATTATACAGTCCTGATCCTATTAATCTATGCTATTATGTGATAACTATTTGGTAATTATGTGATAATTGTAATTCTGCCTCACTCTAATGTTTAGTGTTACATGTCCCCAATCCCTTACCCCTGTTTGTGTTTGCTCTTTCATGAGTCCTTTTGCCTATTGGTTATAGTTGTACTGCTTCTCTTTTAAAACTCCAAGCACTTCCCACCACTCTTAGATTCTAGGTTCTGCCCCCTTTGTGTGAGCACTGCCTTGGGGACCTCTGAGTCCCATTGAACTCTGACACATAAGGCTGGCCTTCTACACTGCACTTACTCATCCCTATCTAGGGTACCTGGGTGTGAGCACTATCCAGGATCTTCTGAGGTCCTTAGAGACTACGACACACTTGGGTTGAAAGGTCATGGCATTATGCAAAGGGATCTGGTACTTTGGGCCTACCGTTAGGCTCTCTGTAGTATAGCTTCTTGATTTGCCTTTATTCAGTTGTGTAATTCATTATTCTTGGCCTGTAATAATCTGTAGTATATTTGGGGCTGGATAGTAATTATGGGAGGGGATTATGCATGCTTAGATAGTTATGGGTAGAAATCATGACTATAGAATTTACTTTACCTATGTGTGCAATAGTATAATGCTTAGGACATGCATACCATGCATTAGAAACCATGTTTAGGTTGTTTACTTCAGCATCTCTGCTATTCTCATGTTTATTTTAGAAATCCTGCTCACAGCTAATAACCATAATAAAATATGTCATAATGATACTGCTTCTGCATTTGCATCTAGAAATCATGCTTCAGGCCTCATAATCAATGTGTGCATAATCAATATATATACGGGCACCTAGGCAAACCTTGGGCCTAATACTTATTAAAACCAAAATTGACTTTTTTATGTCTTGCCTGTATTAAAACTGGTCTTTAAAATTAATCAGTCTCTTCTGACTACCTAAGAACCTTGCTGTTTGTCACTACTTTTACTCCTGCAAATGATGGATTTTCAAAACGATTCTCCTTTTTCTGAAGTTCATGCAAATCATTCTGTTTTTCCTAAACCCTTGCTCTATTTTTAAATTACTGGTTCTTGAAATTGTGCACTCACACTCTTTTTACTAAAACTCCTCTAAACTACTGGTTCTTGCCCTATTTCGAATTATTGGATTTCAAAGTAAGTCACTCCTGTTTGAAATTACTCTACTTTATTTAAAATCTTGCTTTACTTCTAATTACGGATTTTCTAAAAGTTATTCGTCTCTTTTTATTGAAGACTTCTAAACTACTGGTTCTTGCCCTATTTCGAATTATTGGATTTCAAAGTAAGTCACTCCTGTTTGAAATTACTCTACTTTATTTAAAATCTTGCTTTACTTCTAATTACCGATTTTCTAAAAGTTATTCGTCTCTTTTTATTCAAGACTTCTAAACTGCTACGCACCTTTTAATTCTTGGTATTGTCTTTAAATGACTAGATTTTTAATCAATCACTCTTCTCAAAACTATTTTGTCCTTTTAAACTTCCTGCTTTATTACTGAGTTTCAAGAAACCCAAAACTGCTGAAACCTACTATTTTCTAACTTAAAACTCATGTTTTAAATCCTGTCTTTGAGACTTGGTTGTGTTTGAGACGTGCTATTTATGTGTTTACCTATGGAGGTATCTGTGAGCCTCTTATCTTCCCTTATGTGTTCCCATATTTGTAGTCCTAATTGTTTTATATGTCGCTTAGAATTTTATCCTTTAAACCTAGGGGTTCAACCTAGTACTCACCTTGTAGGATTTAGTAGTCCTAAACACCCCCCGGGACTTATAGAACGGGACGGGTAATAGAATGCAATAAGATTTCATGACCAGCACGCGCTTCTTTAAAATAACCTCTACGGGATGGGAAGGGTAGAATACGGATATGATGACCGGTGCGCTAATACCACGTGTAGCCCCTCTTCGAGGAGTGATTACCGGGTATTGCATTAATGTGATCCGTATTACTTTAAACCTAGGACAATTCTTTTCAAATGTTTTTACTCTGATGTTTCCCAAAAACCTTTAAATATTTTCATACTTTTTTGCAATCTCCTCTTAAATGAACCGTACTTGCTATTTGTTTACCGTCCAAATTCAAAAAACTTCTTGGCTGGGACCCACAGTTGTGGATCTTGAGGGGTGCCTAACACCTTCCCCTTAGGATAACTTCAAGACCTTACCCAATCTCTGGTAATGCAAACTAGTTCATGAGTTATCTACTCTAGGTGACCTAACGCACCACAAAATCGTTAGGTGGCGACTCTTCCTTAAACCTCTTCCTTTAAGGAGTTGTCCAGAATGTCATAAACCCGATCTCTCCGCACCTGACTCGTGCGAGGGAAAAAAAGGGAGGCACGACAAAGTCCACTGCGATCGCATAGGCCAAACAAGGCTGCCCCAAACTCTGCCTTATGCGATCGCACTCTACACCACACGATCGCACAAGCCATTCCCATCTCCCTCCAAAATTCCTTCTCCGCGATCGCAGCTCCCCCTTGCGTTCGCATAGGCCAAAACAGAACCCCCCACATTTCCTCCACTGTGCGATCGCATACACCTACCTGCGATCGCACAAGCCAAAATCAGCAGCCTCACAAATCCTTTTATGCGATCGCATACCCTCTCACGCGATCGCATAGAGTAAAAACCTGATGCACTCACACCAGAAAACTAGCAATCCTCACAAGGCAAGAATCGACCCGTTGAGAATCCGAAACACGCCCGAGGCCCCCGGGACCTCAACCAAAACTACCAACCAGTCCCAATACCTCATTCGAACTTAGTCAAGCCTTGAAATCACCTCAAACAACATCGAAATCACGAATCACAACCCGATTCAAGCTTAATGAACTTAGAACTTTCAAACTTCCACATTCGATGTCGAAACCTATCAAATCACTTCAGATTGACCTCAAATTTTGCACACAAGTCATATTCGACATTACGGACATGTTCCAACTTCCGGAACCGCATTCTGACCTGGATATCAAAATTTCCACTTCCGGTCGGATTTCACAAAAATCTTCAAATTTCTATCTTTAGCCAAATGACTTCAAAATGACCTACAGGCATCCGAATTCACTTACGATCGCGCTCCCAACTTTAGAATCTCCATACGAAGCTATTCCCAGGCTCGGAATCCCAAACAGACATCAATAACTCTAAAATTCCTTACAACCTAAATTTATGAAATTCTTCTAAACTGTTATCTTCAATAATATACGTTAAAATGCTCCCAGGTTATCCAAAATCTGATCCCGACATACGACCAAGTCTTAAATCATCATACGAACCTGCAGGAACCTTCAAATCCCAATTCGGAGGTCATTTACTCAAAATTTGATTCTTAGTTGATTCTTCCAACTTAAGGCTTCCGAATTGAGAATTTTCTTTCCAAATTAACTCTAAACTTCCCGAAATTCAATTCTGACCATGCCCACGGGTCAGAATACCTGAAAATAATCTTCTCTCGACCTCAAACCACTGAACGACGCGCTAGAGCTCAAAACGACCGGTCGGGTCGTTACACCAAAACAACTCTGATACCCACTCTTTTGAAATTTACGGCTCCATCAAAAAACATTCTCCAACCGTGATAGGCTTCGGCGATATATTCTCCTATAAATTATACTTCTTCATCGAGAAAATACATTTTTAGTGGTTTGTATTCTCCTCCTACAAGGTTTTCTGCAAGATGATCTGCTAATGTTTGTCCCTTAACCGCCTTCTGAATCACGTAGACGATGTCAAATTCACTCAACAATATCTGCCATTTTGCCAGCTTACCTGTAGGCATGGGTTTCTGGAAGATGTGCTTCAGAGGATCCATCCTTGATATGATATATGTAGTATAGGCATAGAAGTAGTGCCTCGGTTTCTGGGCTATCCATGTTATAGCACAGCAGGTGCATTCCAGCAAAGAATATTATGCTTCGTATGGTGTGAACTTCTTACTCAGATAGTGTATGGCATGTTCTTTCCTTCCCATCTCATCGTTTTGTCTCAAGACACAACCGAAAGCCCCATCTAGTACGGAAAAATAGAGTAGCAGTGGTCTACGAGGTTCCGGCGGGACCAGGACTGGTGGTGTGGACAAATATTCCTTGATCTGTCAAAAGCTTTCTGGCAGTCTTCAGTCCAACTGGTTGCGGCATCCTTCTTTTACATTCTGAAAATCGGCTCACATATCATGGTTGATTGTGCTATTAAGCAGATGATGTAATTAAGACGCCCCAAGAAACTCATCACGTCTTTCTTAGTCTTTGGATGTGGAAAATCCTGGATAGCCTTGACCTTTGACGTGTCTAGCTCAATTCCTCGGCGGCTAACGATGAATCTTAACAACTTTCCGGCGGGGACCCTGAAGGCATATTTTGTGGGATTCAGTTTCAAATTATACCTCCGAAGTCGATCAAAGAATTTTCTCAAGTCTTCTATGTGATCTGTATCCTTCTTGGATTTGATAATGACATCATCCACATGTACCTCTATCTCCTTGTATATCATGTCATGGAAAATAATTGTCATGGCTCTCATATAAGTGGCCCTAGCATTCTTTAGACCAAATGGCATCATTTTATAGCAGTACACCCCTCATAGTGTAATAAAAACTGTATTTTCGACATCTTCCTCATCCATCCAGATCTGACGATATCCTGCGAAGAAATCCACAAAGGATTGGAGTTCATGCTTGGCATAATTGTCAATCAGAATGTGTATATTGGGTAACGGGAAATCATCTTTGGGACTTGATCTGTTTAGGTCCCGATAGTCAACACATACTCTGACTTTCCCATCCTTCTTCGGAACTACCATGATGTTGGCCAACCAGGTCGGATATTCAACCACTCTGAGAAACTTAGCTTTTATCTTCTTGGTGACCTCTTCTTTGATTTTCATACTCATATCTGCTTTGAACTTTCTGAGCTTCTGCTTTACCGGCAGACACATTGGATTGGTAGGTAGTTTATGAGCCACTATAGATGTTCTCTAACCAGTCATATCATCATAAGACCATGCGAAAATATCTTCATACTCTTTCAGGAAAAAGGTGTACTCTTTCTTATCTGATGGTGACAAGTGAATGCTTATGCGAGTTTCTTTGACTATTTCGTAATCTCCCAAGTTGACTATCTCAGTTTCGTGTACATTGGACTTAGGCTTGTTCTCAAAATTCTCCACTTCTCTAAAAATTTCCTCAGGTATTATATCCACTTCTTCTATTTCCTCTGAGTCACTATCCTTATGTTGCGTTGTCTTACATGTCACAGTTGTTGGTTCATCAAGATAATAAATAATAATGTTGTAGAGATAAAAAAACTGTAGAGGATAGTAATAAATAATAAAATAGAAAACCATTGATAAGTACCAGAATGTCAAACAAAAGTGATTTTTTAACGATTCAAACAACTATTTCAAAACAAAACACTAAAAATGTTTTAAAGTGCTCATAAGAATTGTCTTAAAAATAAATGTTACTAGCAGCCAGGCTAACCCGGAACTCGGCGGGCCCTTGATGGTGTGGCGGTACAGTTCTGAGAACAACTCCCTTCTCCACTGTCCGGATAATGAGGCCTTCCTCCTTCTCCTCCTCCTCCTAAACTATTGCGCTGCAGTCCATATCTTCATCTTCCAAGAACAGATTCTTTAAACCAGCTAAAATTTCATCTTCTTCAGATCCCCACATCATATCAGCCTGATGGAAGAATTGGCTCAAATGTGGTATCGGTTGCTCAAGAGGGTGATAAGGACCGTACTATGGTGGTGACCAATTCTGATACTCGTGACAGGTGTATTGATATCCCAGTCCAAAGGTTGTGTCATGACGTTTTAACTGTTTGGTTTGGTGATCCCTTGAAGATTTTTGCCAAGACCTTTGTTGGGTTCATACCCAGTCTATACCAATATGCTTTCTATTTTGCTACTCCACCATTTATCCTTTTTGATCGCGTTGACACGCTCAATGCGGTGGTAAGTTTCTCCTCCTAACTTCCTTCTATTCTCCACAACCGGAACAATCTGGTTGGTGTAGATAGGGCTACTCCTGTCTCCATGAATGATCACCTTCTGATGGTTCCATTAGAACTTCACAGCCTGATGCAGAGTGGAAGCTACAGCCCTGACGGCGTGTATCCAAGGTTGTCCTAACAGCAGATTGTATGAGGCGAATATGTCGAGCACTTGGAATTCAACATCAAATCAGGTTGGTCCCATTTGTAAAAAAAGGTTGGTTTCTCCGGTCGTGACCCTTTAAGACCCATCGAATTCTTTCACGTTCATGGTTCCTGGTCGTATTTCATGAAAACCTTTACCCAATCTCTTCAAAGTAGTCAACGGACAGATGTTGAGACTTTAGCCCCCATCTATCAAGACCCTGGCAATGAATTTGTCTTCGCACTGCACTATGCAATGCTTTGTTGTGACTCAATCCTTCCGGCGGCAATTCATCTTCGTGGAAAGTGATATTATGGATTTCCAATACTTTTCCTACCATATTGGCCATTTATTAATGTTGTTGGGTACATACGCCTCATTTAATACTTTCATCAACGCATTCTTATGTGCTTCAGAATTCTGCAGTAGCGACAAAATGGATATCTGAGCAGGGGTTTTGTTCAGATGATCAACCACGGAATATTCTCTTGCTTGCACCTTTCTCCAAACATCGTCAGGGCCGCTTTCAATGATGGGCTGCTTGGAAGTGGCTTTTTTACTTGTTCCTCCTAAATGCTCGGGCATGTAAACCCTACCAGTTCTGGTCATACCTTAGCGTTGCACCAGTTTCTTCCATTTTTCCCTGTCTTTTCCTTCTCGCTTCTGCAGTATAGTCCCAGGGTACATCATTGGACTTAAAGGATGGTTTAGGTTCTACTATCATGGTAAATGTGTGGTCATTTCTACTTCGAACGGAGCTGGCATGGCTAAAGGCGTTGTTACTTCAACCTCAAGTGGAGTTGGTACAACTACCTCAACTTCAATCATGACTGTATTTGTACCACAATAGGAATGAGAGTGACTGTAGGTTTTTTAGGATCATACCCTTCTCGAATGAGCCCAATTAACCCTTCCGGATCCCATTTTTCATCAGTTTCTATCACATTCACCCCCTCGCTTCTGTGATTCGGAAGGGGATTGTTGTGGACATTAGGTGCAGTCTTTTTTTCCTGTATAACCTTGGTGTAAATTAATGTCTAGATCTTGTCTTTCAGAGTGCGAAATTCGTCAATAGTGTGACCCTTCATGCCCGAGTGGTAGGCACATGTCTTATTTGGATTGACCCACTGAGAGGAATTTTCCATGGCAACACCGGGAATGGGAGTGAAATAACCGGTAGATTTCAATCTCTCGTAACTGGTCGATGGGTTCGGAAATAGGAGTGTATTGTCTGGGTGGTCTACGGTCAAAATTGGCCTGGGTTTTTGGTAATTGTTTCAGGATGGTGGTGAGTGGTAATATGCTAGCTGAGTGTTGTAAGTATGGTAAATGGTAGCGGGTTATTGGTATCTGGGAGGTGAAGGCTGATATGTAGGTGGAGGTGTTTGATATGTGAGAGGAGACTTCGGACCTTGGGCTACCATCATAGCCCCTACTTCCTTTGTTTTAGATGTACCCCCTGACTGCAAGGCTTTGTTCGTAGCCTGGAGTGCCTAGAAATTTATTACCATCCCACTTTTAATTCCCTATTCTATTCTTTCTCCCAATCTCATGATGCCGTAAAATTTATGGTTTTCAATAACCATCAACCTCTCGTAATACTGCGGATCTTGAGCTCGTACAAAGAACTTGTTTATTTGCTCTTCTTCCAGTGCTAGCCTTACTTTCGCAGCATCTGATCTCCACCGATACTCGCGAAAAGTTTTTTTCAGCTTCATCTTAAGATTCCTGATATAGAAGACGTCTGGTGCATTCTCTATATTGAACTTGAACCGATCCATGAAATCTGACGCCATGCCTACCCAATTGACCCATTTCTTTGGGTTTTGACTGATGTACCAAGATAGAGCATCTTCAGTGAGGATCTCCATGAACAGCTTCATGCGGATTCTTTCATCTTTACCAACCCATACGATCTTATCACAATACGTCCTCAGATGTACCTTTGGATCACCCTGTTCTGTCAAACATTTTGAACTTAGGAGGTTTGTAACCCTCTGGCAGCTCTACGTCCTGTTGAATACACAAATCCTCATAGTTCAAAACTTCGATGCCTTTACCACCTTCGACACCTTGGACTCGACTTGTAAGCTTCTTAAGTTCTTATGCCATATTCTTGATGAGCAGGTCCTTATTTGCAAATTATGGTGTATACATGGTTTTTGTGGCGTAAGGTTTCCACGTATATGGGGTTACTTTGGTGGATTCCACGGATTTGGGTGTAGTGGTGATCATTGGTTGAGTTTTGGGGATCAGGAGTAGGTTGTGGTGCATTTTGAGGAGTGCGGTAGGTGGTAGTTTGTGGATACTGGATCGAATGATGATGATGCTATGGAGGAGTGGGTACTGGTGGGGGATTAGGATTTTGAGGAGGCGCGGCGTATTGATGAGGTGCGGGAGGATTTTGTGGGTGTTGGTTTTGTGTGTTTTGAGGAGGTGTTGGGTTCTGGGTGCTTTGCTGGTTGACGTCAGGAATATTCAAGGTAAGGGAAAGGTTTGCCAAGTTGTGGCCAGCTCAAGTTCCCCTTGTAACTCCAATATCTTTTGTTCTAACCGCAAAACCAAATCATTCTGCGCCCTGAGTACTCCGACCATCCGAAGTTTCAGCATTCTCTGCATGTGTAGCGTTGTCTTTCCTGATACCACTCATATCGTCCATCTTAGCTTTTCCTTTGTTCTTAGGATCACTTGGAGAAGGAGGAGGTAGAGGACCTCTAGATCTGGTATGATATGTCGATGATTTCAGTATGCACGAACCAACCTCAAGGGATGGGAATAAACAAGGAAAAGAAGGAAATCGAAAGGTGAACAAGTCAGTAAAGGGTATTAAAAGGATATTTGTGGTATTTAAACACGTATTGCAGAATTATAAATTCACGTCCTAATTTAGGGACCTTATTGTGCCCGAGATAATCCTAGTGACACATTGATTTGGAGAAAACTCAATGCCGATAACTGCGCCATTTCATTGATATGATAAATAAACCAAAATGACAATAATTATAAAGCGTCACTAATGGCATTTGCCTTATTAAAATCAAAATCTAAAATGAATCTACAGTAAGTAAACATCATTCCTAATCTACTCAGTCCCAGAGGGACCTTCTCCAATCTTGGGCTTCTTAGCCCCATCAATCAGATTCCCCAGGTCGCTCATATCCAACAACAGGTATGCCCATGCTAGATGCCCTCCTTCATTGCCCTCTGCGTTCTGACAATCCGAAACCCTTTTCCTCATCTTCCCCTCAAGTTCCATCAAACCCTGCTCTAAATACTTCAACCTCTCTGTTGACTTAATAGTCATTCCCCTCCATTCATTAATTGTTTCCATGTCCACTTTATGTTGTTCCAAATTCCTGGCCTCAGATTCAAAAACCCTTTTGCGCAACCTCCTATATTTGACTTGTGCTTTAGCGGCTTCGTCTATGACCCTATTTCTCAAATCAACCCCTGGATTGACCTTTCCTGCTATGTCATCGACCAACCATGATGGGTAGAAATACACATAGCCGGCATGATACCGATCTGGCTCGATGGTATCTTTCTCCACAATAATATTTTGATGTTACATGTGATGTGCCTCGAACTTGAATGGAATGGCATCCCCTTGGAAGTCTGCTATGTAATGAACCATTTTGGAAACTCGTGGTATAACCTATTTTCTCCCAACTTGCTCATGACTTTGATAGGAGCATAAGGATAGATTCCCCTTAATCTGATTAGCACTAGATATGGAAAATATCTCGATCTGATGATGAATTCACTGCTAGGGAACCACTCGAACATCCAATGTATATTTTCATCAATCAAATTTCTAAAGAAATGCATCCAGCTCACAGAGTTTCCCGGTTATACGAACCTATTTGGGATAAAAGTCATTCTCTTCGGATGATGATAAGCTATATGGTCATTCCATGGTCGCCGCAGAAATTGTTGATGGTATTGTCCTCTCTGAAGGTGTTCCAAAAACCATATTTGTAGCAACATATTTCAACCCTCAAAATGCATGTATCCCTTTTTGCAATGGTCTAAGGCTCGATACATCTCAGCCACGATCATTGGGACAGTAGTGTAAGTTTTACCCTCAATTCCTTCCATTAGGGTATTAGTGACCATAGCTAAGAGAGTGTGCATCCATTCACCTTGTATTGGGAATAGTAGCATCCCCAGAAAAAAGACAATGAATACAAAATTTCGGCGGTGGGTCCAACCCAAAGAAGTGATGGCAAACACATCATGGTATAGACGATATGACTTGTTGTGCCCATAACGCTCTTAAAGGAAATCGAATGGTATGTAAGGTTTCTTCGGGCAGACTAACTCATCATTTTTCCTGAAACCCATCATTTTTAGGACACCTCGAGAAGTGTAATTTTCCGGCACCAACAAACCAGTACTATCCCATGGAGTCCAACGAAGCCTCCTATTTCCTCTAGAAGGGGATTCATTTCTATGTCACTAAAACGGAAGACGCCTCTCTTCATCCCAGAACATAGTGGCAGCCTCAATTAACATATTGTTCGGCTGAATACTAACAAGGAAGGTAAATTTCCGAGGACTGTTTTCACATGATTCTTGTCACTTGGTGAGAGGTTTTCCCACCAATCCAGCAGCAAAGGCGGGATATTTCGAACCATGCCGAACTTGGGGACTTCGTGCCTCATTTTTACAAAACAAATAAAGTTAGCCCTTTCCCTCTCCGGATTTGACTATTCACACATTAATGATCAGCATATCGGCACGTTTTCTCCAAATAATGCACATATCGTGATTGTGTCCATTGGGACTACGGAAATTTCGGCGGACTTTGGACAAGTCTTGTCTTAGAGGGTTATTACGCGGATAGTGTTCTTACCCGTACTAGGTTTAGACATGATGCATGCACAGTTAATATTAGAGTGGGGGTTTCTAGAAGATTCTAGACAGGTACCCTCAAGTGGACAAATTGAGAGGAAAAGGCACGGAACCATCGATTGCACAGCTCATCGACTAGTTTTACCGCAAATAAGCCTTTCCAAATTTAAAGGGTGATTTAGGAAGAGCATGGACACTCATCAAGTGCC
The DNA here is from genome assembly GCA_005239505.1 of Nicotiana paniculata. Taxonomy (NCBI): domain Eukaryota; kingdom Viridiplantae; phylum Streptophyta; class Magnoliopsida; order Solanales; family Solanaceae; genus Nicotiana; species Nicotiana paniculata. The sequence goes on from ML309465.1 coordinate 28,074, forward strand.
GCTATGGTATTAGTTACGCACGAGTGGAATATGATGTGGAGCATGTTTTATGTAAAGATAAAACAATATGTTGTCAAGTATTTTGCATGATGAAGACAATAAATGCAGTATTAAATGAAACCTAAAGACATAAAAGAAAGGAAAACAAGGAAGAAGTTAGTTCGCGCAATGTGAAAGGATTGTAATAAAGCGAGCAAGGGGTAGGAGTAGGGAGATACATGATGTAGCAGATTAAAAATGATTTAGAGCAAGTGAACATGACTTGAAATAAAGGAAAACACACATTGTAACCAAATTAAGCAAAGATTTGCATATTAATATGAATTCAGATAGAGGGAAATAGGGAAATGGGTGTGCATGTAGCCATAAAAAGGGAAAATGGAAGTGGGATGTTCATGTAATGATAAAGAACAAGGAAACACGTTCATTAAATAAGACTAATTCATATAGACCAAATTCGCTAAGGTAAGAGCCTAAAAATATCCCCAGCAGAGTCGCCATGCTGTCGCACCTCTTTTTCTCGCGAAATTGGGTTTCGACGCGTGATAACTCTTTTACAGGAAGGTGTTAAAAGAGAGATTCTCCACCTAACGGGTTTGAGGTGTGTTAGGGCACCTATTTGCAAATAACTCAGGTTTAACCAGTTTGCGTCACCAAAGATCGGGTGAGGGCTCAAACTACCTCGAGGAGAAGGTGTTAGGCATTCCTCGAGGTCCACAATTGTGGGTCCCGACTGTACTTGAATTATATGAATTAGTCCAAAATAAAGGGAAAGACAAGAAGTTGGGAAATTATTGTCAAAAATCTACCAATAAACATAATAATTGATTTTAAGACAAGGTGGAGGGGGGTCCTAATATTTTTAGCCTAAAGGATCACCCCGTGCAACATAAATAATACTTCGTAACTCCCTCGAGATGGGGTGTCACTCGTATTATTCAGCGGGCACAGACTATCATCTCCTGCTACCCGATTATTATCTTTGAGTTGTTACCTAAGGCGCACTAATTGATTCTAAACCGCACTTTATGCGTGCACTACCTGTCCCATGCCTTTGGTCCAGGAGGCGTTTGGACTTCTATTTTGGGTGGTTCTAGACTTAACTTAGGTTGCTCAAAATGATAAAACTATGCAACATACAAAAGCAAGTTGGACTTCATATAAAGGCAATTAAGGGCTCAAGTTAGCCTCCACACTTAAACAACTAATTCATGCGAACAAATTAGGCATTTGACAGTTCATAATTGAGACGAGTTAAAGTCATTAAGCCCTATAGACATGATTTTTATGTGATTCTGGATTTTTAAACGTGTAGGAAATTTCATGTGCAAAGTGTCTTTTTAGAGGCGTGATTTCCGAACAACTATATATTTTAGGGAATATGGTGTTGCGTATTGATTACTGAAATTACAGATTATAAGTGCTTAAACCTATAGACATGATATCTAGGTGCAATAGTTGGTTGTGATAACTGCGGAAGATATTCAGAATTACTCAGTTGGATCCTATAGGCATGCTTTCTAATAGTGGCAACGAAACAGTGTTGAAAGTTCAATATTAATACTTAAAGCGAGTGGGATTACCCCTATAGGCATAATTTCTACAATTAATGATTGAAACTGGTTTTAGCTCCTATAGGCATGTTTCCTAAGTGAGAAATTATACAGCTTATTAAACAGTTAAAACCCTATAAGCATGATTTCTAAAAATGCAGATTTGTAGAACATAAATTAGCAGAACCCTATGCTCATAGTGTCTAATGAATATGTTGTAATGCACATTGAGACATTGGTCATTTTATTTCCTATGAGCATGATATCTAACAAGCGTAGAAACAGAATATGCTGAATGAATTACACACCTATAGGCAGGTCATCTAACACACACAGTAGCAAAACATATTCGAGCAACGTAAACACCTATAGACAGGATTACTACATGTTTCATGCAAATATTAAAATAAACCCATTTTCCCAATTTTTACTAACACCCACCTGTTATTATAACATTATTACAGACCCAATTATAGAATTACAAAATAGCTATAGTGAGCCAAAGGCAGGCCCAATGTATACCCAGCCTGGCTAGGCCTTCAATACCATATCCATACAGTTTCACAACAGCACAGAAAACAACCTCCGTTTACACAAAATAGACCACATCCGGTAGCCATAACTTGATCAAAAGTCACAGGTGAATAGACAAAAACCAACTGGTTTATCCAATAGATGAAAAGGTGGCAAAGTTGAGCAATTAGGAAAAATGGCAAAGAACCTTTGGACCCTAGTGTCTCAGAGTTCCCAAGTGCTTCAGGAACCCAGGGCAGTGCTCACACTAGGGAGGTTGATAGAGGAGACTTAGGGAGGATGGCTTTGGCTTCCAGCCAGCCCTAGAATTAGAAACAAGTACTGAAGATAACAAGTTTGGAAAAGCATTTGCAAACACTATAGGATAATCACATAATGAACTCCAAAAGAAAATTAACACACTGGGCAGGGTGACATGTGCTAAAACACAAAGATCTTTGGATTGCAAAGTTAACAGGCAACGGCATTAGGCTAGTAAAACCAACTAATGCAACCGGTTTAGGACTTAAAGGACCATATTATACCAAACACAGGAGGCAAACATTATAGTACAAATAGGATCAGGTATCATAAAGTGTATCAGTCAAGGCAGACTGGTTTTAAAGGGAGCACAAGTTGTCAGGGGTACAAATTGGACATGGAAAGAACACATAGAGTGACAACCATGGTCATAGGAGCATACCACACTTAGAGTAAAGGTCTTAAACAAGTCAGGGCATGCTAGTAACACCAATTGGTCATTAGAAGTTCAAAATTAGGCAGAGAAATATGGATTAAATCATATAGTCAAGGAATAACATTTGAATTATCAACAACACTAAACTAAGCATGCTTCATTCTTTCCAAACTAACTAAACTAGGTGCAGAGATATTATTAGGCTAACAATCACAGGCATAATTAAGTAGAAAAGAATCAAAGAAATACATTAAATCATGCAGTTTCAAAGAACATGCTTAACGTAATAGAGTATACATTGCAAGAATTTGGAAACCAACCAGTGATTGTTCGATAAACAAAAAAGGACTGCAGTAAGGGCCCAGAGTCCTGAATGTGTCAAGTTCCAAGGGTTTCAAGAACCCAGGCAGTGCTCACACCTAAGAGAGGTCAGAAAAGTAGAAGTCCATTGGCCTTGGCTTTCAGCCGGCCAAGAGTCAAACAGAGTAGAATAGTGAACAAGTACAAAGTAGAAAACTTCAGTGTTTAGTGAGACATCGTGATTAAAGTTATTGCCAGAAAGGGGAAGGGTGATGGGTTTATAGTAGCAAAATTAAATACACAAACAAGGAAAAACAATCAATCAATCTTAAAGAAAAAGGAAAGAATAGCATGCGAAATTGATTCAGAATCAATTTAGGAGAAGTCAAGCAAATCCTAGTTTTTAGGAAAACAAATATTACGAGAATATGCACAAAAATAATAACATAGGACGAATATAGGCATAATAACACTCAAAATCAGAGAATCAAACCATTTTGGTTCGATTAAAAGAGATCTGAAAAAACCCTAGTTTTAGGGTAAGATAAATATTGACAAAGTTATAATAAAACGGGCCATAGTAGAATATATGATGAATATGGACATAATAACACTTAAATCAGAGAATCGAACCAAAATTGGTTCGATTAAAAGAAATATGAAAAACCTAATTTTAGGATAAGTAAGAATCAACAAAAGATACACAAGTATTCGTAGATACAATAGAGCAAATGATGAATATAGACAGAATATTAGAAAAGCCAAGAATTTGAACCGATTTTGGTTCTATCTTTATGAGATATGCTTTCCTAGTAATCAGTACCAAAGAGAGGTCGTATATGGCAAAGGGTAGCCAGAAAATCCCATATTGGGTGGGATTAGGAGAAATTTTAGGGGGGCGGCGGCTAGGGTCCTTAGGAGGGAGAAGGGTGGTGATGGATATTAGGGCGGCGGACGGATGAGAGTGATTAGGGTTAGGGGTAAAAGGGGATAATTAAAAGGGGTGGTTTAATGTGGGTTGTTCATCTCAGAGATCAACGACCACGATTAGATGGGAACTAGGTCGGAATTGTTTGGACGATTCATGACCGGGTCGTGGGATTGGGTTAATTTGATTGGCCTGAGGTTATTTGGGCTAGGGTATTAAGTGTTGGGCCATGGCTTGGTCCGAAAATAGGTAGGATTTAGGCTAGTTTTTAAATACCCCATATTTAATAAACAAATAATTTATAAAAGTAGTTAATAAATAACAAAATATTATTTTGTGCACTAAAATAATAAAAAAATAATTACTTAATATTATAAAAATATAAAAAGTCATTCTCTACATTAATAATGTAATTATACATGAGTATGGGCTATTATTGCAAAAATATGCAATTAGCCCTAAGATGCAAATGTAATTATAAAAATGCACAGAAAAAAATTTAAAAACATCATGTTGGTGTAAATGATAAGTTTAGATGATTAAATCATCATAAAAATAATTTGAAGGATAATTACTGGATATTTACATAATAAAAATACAGAAATAAATCCACTTAAAACCTTTAAAAATTATGAAAAATTATGATGGATATGCTTAAAGGCTAAATGATGATGCATATGTACTGTTTTGAAAGTATACATATATATATATATATATATATATATATATATATGAGGAAAAAATTGGGTATCAACATATAAGATTCAGTAAATTACTTTCGTTTAATTGCCTTGTTAATATTATTGGAATTGGATAGATATTAGTTGGCTTACCTAGCGGGTTGGATTAGGTGTCATCACAACTAGCAGATTTGGAGTCGTGACAACAGAGTCACAGAGAATTATATAGTGTTTTCGCACTTGATATATATCATCCGGACTTTCAGTATATCATTATGTGTTATCTTTTCTTCCGCATGCGGTATGCCATGATATAATATGTTGTTCAACCAAGCAGTTGGTTCGCTTGGTCGTACGTAGTCAGACACCGGGTGTCATGTTACGTCCAGGCCCAGGTTCGGGGCATGACATTTTATTTCAGTTTGACTCGAATTTAAAGTTGAAATGTTGTTAATATCAAACTTCACGTAAGCAAGTTCTTTATTCTTCAATCTACTGGCCATCTCTGCAACACCACCTCGTTGATTACTGAGCAGTCGTTAAGAGGACTTAGTTTGTGACTCAACTTGTTTCCGGCTCGACAATGAAGCTTATTGTACATGCACCACCTATGCAAATGAATTTTGGTTATACAATCGTGTATTTTGGAAAAAGATATATAATAGCATCCCTTAATTATTGGTATGTTTTGGTCCTTGATACATGACAAAACAGATTAATCTTCAATTAATTGAAATAAATATTTTTAGTCTTTTTACGTTAAAAAATAAGACATAAATAGACTATTTCTAGACTATATATTATAGTCTCATTGTGGAGTTATAATACAACTTTATTACTATCACACATGGGTAATCAAATGCTGTAACAGTAAATAATCCGGTAAAACTTAACTAAATGGAACAAAAGTGCAGGTTTCAATTAATAAGTTAAATATGCTTAAAAGTGAGGCATTATAAGGGCCAAAATCAAAGTTTGCCCATATTTGATCGAGGGACTAAAACGAAAATTAGATGTTGATGTGTATGGATCGGACCAAGTTATTTCTAGAGAAATATTCACAAACTACTATTGTTTAGTGGTTATTAGCTAGTTGTAGCTACTATTTACTATATTACTTTTTATAGTTATGTTTTCAGTTTTTTTAGAGTGTATTCGATGTATTCAAAACTACCGTATTCATGAATACAGTAGCAAAACTTAACATGAAACATCTCAGCTAGACAATTATTGTATTCGACTGTATTCATGATATTTTCAGAGATACATGACAAAACAGATTAATCTTCAATTCAGCTGTTTTAAACAGAAAGTGAATCAATTAATACAATAGACTCCTAATATAACTCAACAAAATTAATTATAACATAAAATCTGTATTTCCAGTTATAAAAAAGATTCTAAACCGAAAAACACTCCAAAAATAGAGCAATCTTCAGAGATTCAATCCATCCTTTCTTTTTTTAGTGATATCTTTACTAAAATATTTTCTAGTGGTATTGTAACGACCAGACTGGTCGTTTCGAGCTCTAGCGCGTCGTTCAGCAGTTTGATGCCAGGAGCAACGTCACTTCAGGTATTATGACTTATATGCATGGTCAGAATTTAATTTCGAGAAGTTCGGAGTTAATTTGGAAAGAAAAATTCTCATTACGGAAGCTTTAAGTTGAAACTAAGGTGTGGTTTTTGAGTAAACAACCTCGGAATCGGGATTTGAAGGTTCCAACATGTTCGTATGATGATTTTGGACTTGGGCGTATGTTCAAATCGGGTCTCGGATGACCCGGGAACGTTTCGGCGCACATTGTGGAAGTTAGCATTTCAGAAGAATTTCATAAGTCTTGGTCAAAGTGCATTTAAATGATATTGATGTCCATTTGGGATTTTGGGTCTAGGAATAGCTCCGTATGGTGATTCTGGTGTTAGGAGCGCGATCGGAAGTGAATTCGGAGGTCCGTAGGTCATTCTGGAGTCATTTGGCTAAAGTTAGAAATTTGAAGGTTTTTGAGGAGTTGAACCGGAAGTGGAAATCTTGATATCGAGGTCGGATTCCGATTCCGGAAGTTGGTGTAGGTCCGTAATATCGAATGTGACTTGTGTGCAAAATTTGAGGTCAATCGGACGTGACTTGACAGGTTTCGACATCGAACGTACAAGTTGGAAATTTTAAAGTTTATTAAGCTTGAATTGGAGTGCGATTCATGATTTCGGCATTGTTTGATGTAATTAGAGGCCTCGAGAAGGTCCATGGGATGTTATGGGACTGGGTCGTGTGATTGGACGGGGTCCCGGGGGCCTCGGGTGTGTTTCCAGGTGGTTTCGGATTATTTCGGGCTGTTTTCAAATGGCCGATGCTGGTGTCTGGTGTTGTATTTCGCGTTCGCGAAGAAGGATTTGGCTTCAGGGACTTTGTTCTTCGCGTTCGCGAAGGGTGCATCGCATTCGCGAAGAAGAAAAATCTTTGTTGCGCAGGTCTGACTTCGGAGGCTCATATCTCACAATCAATAAGAAATTTTAAGATGATGTAAGAACGAAAGTTGTAGCCCTTTGTGTCAAGTTTCAAGAAAGTAAACCATTTAGAATTTTGATTTGTGCGTAAAGAGTTATGACTGGTACACTACAGGGTATCTGGGAAGATAAAGAAGAAATTTGTGTTGCACAAGGATTATTTTGGCAGCTTATATCTCTAAATCTATAAGGAATTGGGAGATCACCAAAACATGAAAGTTGTAAATCGTGGAGTCTAGTATTCAGAATATTAAACCATTTGTCATTTGGAGTTTCGTGCAAAATGTTATGATCATTATACTAGAGGCTGTCTAAGAAGAGTTTGGAATGGCTTTTCGAGTTTTTGTTCTTCGCGAATGCGAGGGGGGACCCGCGAACGCGAAGAAGAGTTTCCTGGCAGTGTATAAGTTTGAAAAAAAATAGATTTGACTCATTTCATCTCATTTCCTCTACGGGAGACGACCTAGGGGCGATTTTGGAGCTCCATATTCATCATCTATGTCAAGGTAAGTAATCCAACCTATTGCAAGTTAAATACTTGGATTATATATAGATTTTAACATGGAAATTCAAGGGAAAATAGTGAAAATTTGGGATTTTGGTAGAAAACCTAAAACTTGGTATTTTTTGATATTGACCACGAATTTGGGCATGGAATTAAGAATAAATTTTATATTTGAGTTTGTGATGTTATGGGTAATGTTTATCTTCGAAAAATTTCAGAATTCGGGCACGTGGCCCTGAGGGTGATTTTTATCGAGTTTTTGAACGGAGTTGGAAATTGTTGTAAATAGGATTTTGATGGATATTTATGTATATATTTATGGAATTTCTCAATATTTGACTAGTTTTGGAGCGTCGAGCATCAATTTGAGATGTTTGAAGGGCTTGAGAGCCAGTTATGGGACTCCGGAGTGAGGTAAGTCTCCTTTCTAACCTTTTAAGAGGGAATTGTCCCCATAGGTAATTTAATTAATTATGTGCTACTATTTGTGGGGGCTACTTACGCATGAGGTGACGTGAGTCCATGCGTAGCTACTATTATGCTCATGCCCGGGTAGTCTAGGACCCAGAAGCATGTTTTATTTTTCGTACTTGTAATACTACCGACAAATTTAAAATGCTTAAATCATATTGAACTTGGCAAATAAATTTCCAAAAACATTAAACACCATCTTCTTGACCTTTAAAAGAGAAGTTGTCATTTCCTTGGGTAATTATTTTCCTGATGAAGTTTGAATTGACTGTTTTAATATGTGTATCTATGAGTACCTGCGTCGCATGTATGATTCGCGAGCGGGGTAACTCTATTATTTATATTTGACCGCGTCACACGGATGATTCGCGAGCGGGGTAATAGATGCATCTATGGTTCTTGTCATTCGACCCTTCGGCAGTGCATAGTTTACATTTATGTTGGATCGGGACGTATGACCTCGGCATTATTTGCGAATGTTATTTTCTTGGTACTTTCCGTGATTTGAGCTTCTTAATTTCTTTAAAATATAAATTGTCAACTGAAATGACATAAATTGAGCTTTACTTAGGAAAGGAAGCCATCACTTTATGTGTTATTTGTTATTTAATTATGACATCCATGCTTAGCGTCACATATACTTATATTAATGTGACATATAGTAAGTGTCAAAGTCGACCTCTCTTCACTACCTTTTCGAGGTTAGGCGGGATACTTACTGGTTACACGTTGTTTCCGTACTCATACTACACTTATTGTGCATTTTGTTGCACAGGCACATATATGTCCAGCGGCCTAGCTTGGCGTAGCGACATGGTTGATATGGAGACTTAGGTGAGCTGCACCTCCCGAGATGACCGCAACCAGCAGAGTATCCTTCAGAGTATTGTGTTGTATTTTACCTACTGTCCATTTGTATTCCGGACGATTATTATATTTTATTTGCTTCCTAGAATTTGCTCATGCACTTGTGATACCGGGTTTTGGGATGACTAGGGAATTTATTCATTATTTAAATTTGTTAAATACATTATTATTTACTTAGTGGAAGTTTGTTAATTATCATTTAATGTAGTGAAAAGGAATGAGTTCAAGAGTAATAAAATAAAGATTTAGTTAACTCTTTTGTGTTGGCTTGCCCGACAGCGGAGTCTGGCGCCATCACGACCTTTATTGGATTTGGATCGTGACAACGTGGTATCAGAGCACTAGGTTCCCTTAGGTCTCATGAGTCATGAGCAAGTCTAGTAGAGTCTTGCGGATCAGTACGGAGATGTCTGTACTTATCTTTGAGAGGCTACAGGGCTATTAGGAGTACTTCCCTTGTTGATTCTTCATCGTGCGGCTTGATTCCTTTGAGGCATATGCCTACGTTTCTTCTTACTCAATATTGCATGTCGCGAAGCGCTTGCTATAAATCGTGGATTTGAGGAATCGTAATGGTACTATAGATGCAGTGGCGGATGTTTCCCCTTGCATAGTTGTTTGGGCTATCGTCGCCGCATTATAGAAGCATATTTCGTCATTTCAGCTCGGTAGCTGCATCTCTGAAAGCTTTGAGGCTATGCGCAGATTGCTATGATGCTCATGATTGGTTATCGCACGATATTGATGTAATGGTGGTATGCCTGCCTAGGAATTTAGGCAGTGAATGACTTGGAAGGGTGTTTACTCAGCGCGAGATTTAGAGATTCAGTATTTCATTCCCGGCAGAGGAAAAGCAAACAGACTATAAATGATCAGGCTCGGGTTGATAGAGTAATGAGACTTGGTGTTCCAAGTGTGATGGAATTTTTACCTACGGCGTGGTGTCGTCGTCCTCGATTGAATGTGTTAAGTTCGTCGGTGTTATGATCTTCTACAATTCGCCTTTGGGGCAGGATATAGTGAGATAGTATTGAAGAAGCGGCTGTCAGAGATCACGGTGTGCGGTGGTTCAAGATTGAATAAGTATTTTTAATGCTGACGGCTCGAGAAGGAGGATCTTCAGAAAGGGTTGAGGTTGGTATTGATCTATCGGTTCAAGTGCTACAGATGTGGATATTGATTGATGGCTGCAGTGGGGCAGAAAAAAATGAGGAAGGACATGTGAGAAGTGTCAGGCGGTGGTTCAATTTCTAGAAGGCCAGGTGTAAGAAGCGGAAGTTGAGCAGTTGCTTAGAGGGGGAGTTTGACCAAAGTGGGAGAGTGGCAGTGTAGCATATGAGTTCTGTGGTAAGATAGATGCATCTTGAGGAGAAGTTTGGAGTGATTTGGGAATTTTAGTGGATGGTGATTGGATCCACGGGCTTAAATTGAAATATTGGCTATTACGACGGGAGATTGGATGCAACGAGAAGGAGTGCTTGAGATGAAGAGGGATCCAGTGCAACTATGAATTGGAAGATCTGGTCGCACATTTAGTAGATGTCCATAAGGAGTGAATGGACTGGTGAGTTGGTGAATGAGAACGGGCTTAGGATGGGGTATTGATGTCGTAGTGATTGTACTCCGTGCAGCGACGTTGGAGGATGTCGGCATGTAATTTCCATAGGTGGGTTTATCTCCTGTGAGCAGGTTAGTGGTCGTGTGGTTGGAAAAGTTTCTTCGAGGAATTCTATTGACTATTCGGTAAGAGGCCGAATATATGAATGTTGCTACGAGATGCAGAGTGTTCATGAGATGCTAACGGAAAGGTTCGAGGAATTTGGTGAGTTCCAGAGTTGTGCAAGGAGCAGCTTCAGGCTAAGTGGGAGAGTCCCACTGCCTACGATTGGGTTGCATGGTTATCTACTGGTGAAATTCTGGTTGTCGGCATAATGGTGGGTTAATGTAGCCAAGGGAAGAGGGCATAAGTTGTAACTTAAGCAAAGGAGTTGTAAGGGGGTGTTATAATTGGCCTTATTGACTTGTGTTCAGGCTTTGGGAAGATTCAAGGCTTATGCTTCGTACAGAGATGATCTGCAAGGGAAGTTGGGAAGTCGGGTGCTTTGTTAAGATGGGTGTTCAGGTGCCAGCGGAGCCGTGGAGATGATTATATTCGGGACCAAGCCAGAGTGGGTGACTCTCAACAATGGTCCTAAGGAATTCTAAGGTTAAGAATGCGGTGCTTAAGAGTTTCAAGCCCACAGTATGGCTAAGGATCGGGCTCTTGTAGAAGATTATGATAGGAGGCCCGGAATGTTCCATGATGTTTTTGGCCTGTATCGTAGCATTTGGAGGAATGAGAGAAGCAAACTTCGGGTTCATAGAAGGGTTATTCGAATGGTATACCAGTCAAAGATGTGAATATGCGTGCAAAGAGGGAATGAAATGGTTCATGGGTCTGGAGACAAAGTGGTCTCGTGGAATAGAGTCACTCAAGGTGAGTGCAAAGTGATTTGCTATGTGTTGATTGGAGATATCATTATTCCTAAGGTGAGTACGAATTGAATTGAGGTATGAGATGGGTCGTGCTATATGAGCTTATGAAGGGTTTAATTGAATCTCACTATGGTATCGTAGCAGTGTTAGTGTATGGGCATCGTGAGTTATCGTTCGTCTCGATCTATGGCTTGAGCCAAGTTGGGGAGTCTGTTGTTGATAAGTTGATTGCGCGGCTAAGTGTCGTATCACTTTCAGTTTGAGGTATACAGATGAATCAGTTATGTCTTGCAGAGGTTGAGTTTGAGAATAATGCGAGTAATGGAAATTTGGAAAAGTTAGATGGTCAGCCATGAGGGAATTGGTGCAGTGGCGGCAATAATCATTCCTTTCAGTGTGATTACTTATGCATGTGAGTTGTGACGGTGCATGCGAGTTCTTGATGGCCGCCGTAATTGATTTTATTTGGAAGCATTCAAGTATTATGGCCTGTCATGTGTAGGCGTATCCCAGAAGGATTATGGTGGTATAGACTATTACGTGACGATTTGCATGTTTTGTGATTATGAGAATTCACTCGTATGTTGTTATGGTTCTCTTGAATTGAGTCAAGTAAAAGGTTTCTATATGATAAAGTGTTCGCCCTAATAGTGGCTCAGGAGTTATGCTGGAATTCTTGTGCTATTTCATATTGGCATGTTAGGTGCAGTAATCAATATGGAATTGGAAGTAGGATCAAGGTTGCGGTTCGGTGTGGACAAGGATGTCAAGATCTCGAATGAGCAAGAAAAGGGATTTGAATGTTTAGAGTAGGCTGGTGTTGTCTTCAACGTCACTTGAGATCGATGTTTTGTGAAAGAGGCTTTGCATCTTGGTTATGGATTCTTGATTTGTTTTACATCATTAGCGTGAACGGTGTCATGGATGTGCGGACTTGCTACCTTGTGCGGAAAGTCGTGAAAGCATATCTCACGGGAAGATTGTATAAGTGTGACATGTCGTCACTTAATTGATTTAAGATTTAGACCAAGCATAAATAATGTGGTAATATCGCTTATTAGGGAATTTATGCCTGGAGGGCGCTCGGTTCATTTGCTCCGGTTATGATGGTTGTTCTTGTGCATTCTGGGAAAAGGAGGGGGGTTATATGGACCCTCGAATGGTTATTAGTCGAGCATGGTGCGATCAGAATCGGCTGGAGGTTTGCGGATGGATTTGAATATGATTATGGGATCTATGTGAGCCAGATGTGTTCATTTTATTATAGCTCTCCGCAAGGAGGAGTAATAGAACATTGGATGTTATTCCGTCGTCGGCTATTTTCATGTAAAATTATGTTGTGTCGTGTGAGTTGTGAAACGGGTTGATAATTTCTTATGTGTTGAGATTCCACGTAGTGATGATGTTATGTGAGAAGGATGGCTCTTGAGATTCAGATCATATATCGCACCTCATTTGTGCTTGAGTTTTGTAGCGTATGGCTCAATAAGTCTCCCCATGATGGTATTATGCACTTAGCGTGCTTGTGACCGATATTTGATATTTTATAGCAATGAGCGATTTAGCTCGGTAAGTGTCTCCTTATGCGGGTTTTATGTGTGGATCGGGTTGCACGCCGCCACGGGCATGTTATTTGGATCGTGTTGCACGCCGCAACAGTGGGATGTTGAGTACGGTTTTCTAAATTCTATTTTGTGTGTTTTGCTTCCTATTTTATGAGGAAAGTTCATAATAGTTGTGTGAGTTGAGTAGTCTCTTCCTGAGTCATTTCTTTATGTATCGCGTTCGAGTTGTGGCCCATTGGCGCATTCCGGCATCATGTGAGAATGTTGGTCATATCTGGGGTGACTTGTTGCCTGAGCGGTTCATACTGGGTGAGACGAGATTTTTGGATTAGGGATCAATGCGATATAAGATTTTGTCAAGTATATTAAAGAACAAATACCATTATTTGGTTCATAATGAGGTGATGATTCTAGTCAAGAGGAGAGATTCAATGATCTATTAAATCTGCAGTTGATTATGAATTTCTACACATCTCCTCCATTATGGTGGTATCGTAAGCGTTATAGCATGACCTATATATATGTCATAAGGTACATTGGGAGCATCAGTTTCGTAGAATTTTGGCTATTAAGATCAGGGAATGTCATTATGGTTAGATGATGAATTATGCGGCGTATTGTGCTAATTCAGCAAAGGCATGCAATCGTGTTGTTGTACCTCGTGTAGTGATTGATTTTGTGTTCGTATGTTGGAAACAAGTCTCGTAAAGAATTCTGAGTGTTGGAATTTTTCTTTAAGGCTTATTTGGCTAAGTAAAAATGGAAATCTTCAGATTTGTTCGAGAAAATGTACTCAACTGGGTTGTGGTAGCACGGGTAGGTGCACGAGGTGCTAAACAATGATTTCAGACAACTCTACCGCAGTTCTTAGCACGTTCGAGGACGAACGTATATTTAAGTGGGAGAGAATGTAACAACCAGACCGGTCGTTTGAGCTCTAGCGCGTCGTTCAGCAGTTTGAGGCACGGAGCAGCGTCACTTCAGGTATTATGACTTATATGTGCGGTCAGAATTTAATTTCGGGAAGTTCGGAGTTAATTTGGAAAAAAAAATTCTCATTTCGGAAGCTTTAAGTTGAAAAATTGACTAAGGTGTGGTTTTTGAGTAAACGACCTCGGAATCAGGATTTGAAGGTTCCAACAGGTTCGTATGATGATTTTGGACTTGGGCGTATGTTCGGATCGGGTCTCGGATGACCCGGGAACGTTTCGGCACACATTGTGGAAGTTAGCATTTCAGAAGAATTTCATAAGTCTTGGTCGAAGTGCATTTCAGTGATATTGATATCCGTTTCGGATTCTGAGTCTAGGAATAGCTCTGTATGGTGACTCTGGTGTTAGGAGCGCGATCAGAAGTGAATTCGAAGGTTTGTAGGTCATTCTGGAATCAATTGGCTAAATTTAAATTTGAAGGTTTTTGAGGAGTTGAACCGGAAGTGGAAATTTTGATATCGGGGTCGGATTCCAATTTCGGAAGTTGGTGTAGGTCCGTAATGTCGAATATGACTTGTGTGCAAAATTTGAGGTCAATCAGACGTGATTTGATAGGTTTCGGCATCTAACGTAGAAGTAGGAAATTTTAAAGTTTATTAAGCTTGAATTGGAGTGCGATTCATGGTTTTGGCATTGTTTGATGTAATTAGAGGCCTCGAGCAGGTCCGTGGGATGTTATGGGACTGGGTCGTGTGATTGGATGGGGTCCCGGGAACCTCAGGTGTGTTTCCGGTTGGTTTCGGATTATTTCGGGTTGTTTTCAAATGGCTGATGCTGGTGTCTGGTGTTGTTCTTCGCGTTTGCGAAGAAGGATTTGGCTTCAGGGACTTTGTTCTTCGCGTTCGCGAGGGGTGCATCGCGTTCTCGAAGAAGAAAAATCTTTGTTGCGCAGGTCTGACTTCGGAGGCTCATATCTCACAATCAATAAGAAATTTTAAGATGATGTAAGAACGAAAGTTGTAGCCCTTTGTGTCAAGGTTCAAGAAAGTAAACCATTTAGAATTTTGATTTATGTGTAAAGAGTTATGACTGGTACACTACAGGGTATCCGGGAAGATAAAGAAGAAATTTGTGTTGCACAAGGATGATTTTGGAAG
Organism: Nicotiana paniculata; assembly: GCA_005239505.1. Lineage (NCBI taxonomy): Eukaryota > Viridiplantae > Streptophyta > Magnoliopsida > Solanales > Solanaceae > Nicotiana > Nicotiana paniculata. The sequence goes on from ML309465.1 coordinate 43,225, forward strand.
CCTATATCTCTAAATATATAAGGAATTGGGAGATCATCAAAACATAAAAGTTGTAGATCTTGGAGTCTAGTTTTCAGAATATTAAACCATTTGTCGTTTGGAGTTTCTTGAAAAATATTATGATCATTATACTAGAGGCTGTCTAGGAAGAGTTTGGAATGGCTTTTCGAGTTTTTGTTCTTCGCGAATGCAAGGCGAGGCCCGCGAACGCGAAGAAGAGTTTCCTGGCAGTGTATAAGTTTGGAAAAAAATGGATTTGGCTCATTTTATCCCATTTCCTCTACGGGAGACGACCTAGGGGCGATTTTGGAGCTCCATATTCATCATCTATGTCAAGATAAGTGATTCCAACCTATTGCAAGTTAAATACTTGGATTATATATAGATTTTAACATGGAAGTTCATGGGAAAATAGTGAAAATTTGGGGTTTTGGTAGAAAACCTAAAACTTGGTATTTTTTTATATTGACCACGAATTTGGGCATGGAATTAAGAATAAATTTTATATTTGAGTTTGTGATGTTATGGGTAACGTTTATCTTCAAAAAATTTCAGAATCCGGGCACGTGGACCTGAGGGTGATTTTTATCGAGTTTTCGAACGGAGTTGGAAATTGTTGTAAATAGGATTTTGATGGATATTTATGTATATATTTATGGAATTGCTCAATATTTGACTAGTTTTGGAGCGTCGAGCATCAATTTGAGTTGTTTGAAGGGCTTGGGAGCCGGTTATGGGGCTCCGGAGCGAGGTAAGTCTCCTTTCTAACCCTGTAAAAGGCAATTGTCCCCATTGATAATTTAATTAATTATGTGCTACTATTTTGGGGGGCTACGTATGCACGAGGTGACGGAGTCCGTACGTAGCTACCATTATGCTCACGCCCGGGTAGTCTAGGATCCAGAAACATGTTTTATTTGTCGTACTTGTAATATTACTGACAAATTAAAAATGCTTAAATCATATTGAACTTGGAAAATGAATTTCCAAAAACATTAAACACCATCTTCTTGAACTTTAAAAGAGAAGTTATTATTTCCTTGGGTAATTATTTTCCTAATGAAGTTTGAATAGACTGTTTGAATATGTGTATCTATGAGTACCTGCGTCGCATGTATGATTCGCGAGCGGGATAACTCTATTATTTATATTTGACCGTGTCACACGGATGATTCGCGAGCGGGATAATAGATGCACATATGGTTTGCGCCGTTCGACCCTTCGACCCTTCGACAGTGCATAGTTTACATTTATGTTGGATCAGGCCGTATGACCTCGGCATTATTTTTGCGAATGCTATTTGCTTTGTACTTTCCGAGATTTGAGCTGCTTAATTTCCTTGAAATATAAATTGTCAACTGAAATGACGGAAATTGAGCTTTACTTAGGAAAGGAAACCATCACTTTCTGTGTTATTTGTTATTTAATTATGACATCCATGCTTAGCGTCACATATACTTGTATTAATTTGACCTATAGTAAGTGTCAAAGTCGACCTCTCATCACTATCTCTTCGAGATTAGGCGGGATACTTACTGGGTACACGTTATTTTCGTACTCATACTACACTTATTGTGCATTTTGTTGCACAGGCACATATATGTCCGGCGGCCTAGCTCGGCGTAGCGACATGGTTGATATGGAGACTTAGGTGAGCTGCACCTCCCGAGACGACCGCAGCCAGTAGAGTCTCCTTCAGAGTATTGTGTTGTATTTTCCCTACTGTCCATTTGTATTTCGGACGGTTATTGCATTTCATTTGCTTCCTAGAATTTTCTCATGCACTTGTGATACCGGGTTCTGGGATGACTAGGGGATTTATTCATTATTTAAATTTGTTAAATACATTATTGTTTACTTAGTGGAAGTTTGTTAATTATCATTTAATATATTGAAAAGGAATGAGTTCAAGAGTAATAAAATAAACATTTTGTTAACTTCTTTGTTTTGGCTTGCCCGACAGCGGAGTCTGGCACCATCACGACCTTTATTTGATTTTGGTCGTGACAGGTTTCTTTACAAATATATTTATATATTGAAATTATATAATTACATTGAATACAGTTAAATACATAAAAATACATTGAATACATGAAGTATAGCAGGTCATCTATAGTGCAAAAATATATGAATACATATTGCATATACATATGAATACATATATACATCTGATTACATAAATTATATTAATTACAAAAATATATGAATACAGTCATGGAATATAGCGAGACAATGAATACGATGAAACACATAGAATACGGCGAGATACATTGAAATACAATTAAAAAAAGGACAATGAATACAATAAAATACATAGAATACAGCGAGATACATTGAAATACAATGAGAAAAAAGGTATCAGACTCTTCAAATTGCTTAGCCGCAAACTCCATCATCTTTGTTCAAGAACAACCCTAATGTTGTCTCGTCGAGAGAGCCGCGATTCTGACTCGAAACTCTTAAAATTTTGCACAAAAATGAAAGAATTCCTTATGATTTAATGAAGGTGCGCCGCTTGGTAAAGATGACTTGCGATATAAAATCATGTAAAATCGTACTCGGTCGACGTCAAATCAACGGCCATCAGAATGGGGTGGATCTTCATGATTTCCTTTCAGATTTCCCTCAATTTACCTTTCAATAGCAGATTTCGAACCTCCATCTTTCTCTCTAGGGCTTGATTTCGGCATTGATTCAGAGCCCCAGCCCACTGACAATGAAAATTTCACGAGACAATGGAGATGAATCAGTGGAGAATCGTGGTTGTATTCATGAAGAAAGATCGGCGTTGAGAGATAGAGGGTGGAGAAAAATCTGAAAGAATGAGAGAGAAAAATAATACAAAGAGTATTTTATGGCTTAAGGGTAGGAGGTAACCATAAATAGATATTTGGCTATAAAAATCAAAAGGTAGCTATGGAATATAATTTTTTTAAAGGGTATTTATTTAAAATAAATAAGGTATCAACCTTTGTTATAGGAGATAAAAAATTCCTTATTTCTAATGCTCATTATACTTGCCCGTTTTAGTATAACTAGTATTAGAATATGTGTGTGGCGCGTGTATCCCATGTTTTGAAATTCATTCTAAATGATAAAAATATGGTCGACTAACTTTCAAAAGACATCTTTTTTTCTCAGGATAAAAATGCAGATTGTTCGATTGCTTAAAAAATATTACATATGTATTGTTTCCAACATATTTGAAAAGAATAAATTATTATTGCAAAAGTAGATTAATTCAACATCTATAGTATGATTAATCTACAATTTTTTCTTTGTCAGAACACATAATCATACATCTCAGATTTTTCATGTGAATGCATCTGGATGTTGTTTTAATTCCATGGAAAGCAAGAGTATATGATTGTAGTACTATTACTTGCAATTGTTTGATTATGAAAGGGCTATATTCATACTATCGTGGAAGGACTTAAAATATGAAATTCATGTTTAAGATCAAAGTTAGCATTTATTTTTTTCATCAATTCCCACATATGTAGCGTTTTGTTTATCGTTGTGTACTTATCAGTTCTCATTTAAATAAAGACTTTTTAAAGTAAATCCAGTTTGATTAAAAAAATATTTTAATTGTTTATATTTTCTAAAAATATTTTTATGATAAAATCTGCAAAAACATTTCTGCTTTTTCATCTTTTAATTTGTTATGATATCTTATTTTGTTCTATTTATTTTTTTACTTTCATAAACAAATGTAAATGATTTTCGGCGATTTGTAACCTCAATTTTTTTTTACTATTTTGTTTTCATGTATAAAATGGTAAATGCTTTACTATTACTTAGTGAGATAAGTTATACTCTTAAAATGTATTTGAAAAGATTGTGAAGTATCCTAAAAAGTATTCTAATAAAATAAAAGGCAAGCGGTCTACAAAATGTTAGAAAAAAAGAAAGAAAAAATACTAAGTTGTCGAAACTATCCTAGTTTGTAATTGAACGTGCTTATCTAATATTCCTAAATTTAAATGGAGTTGAAAGTGTATGAATTCTAGAATTGAAAATTAAAGTGCTAGATATTAGGAAAATAATTAAATAATTATTTTTAAATATTACAAAAAATATAAATGACTATTTCTAAATATTAGGAAAAAATTATTAAATGGCTATTTTATCCGGTGTAAACTCTATGTTTAAGGGGTAAAAAAAGCAAACAACATTTAGTTAAGGAACTTCGTATTTTTAATATAGTTGTATACGGCTAAAATTGGAGAGCTCGATTTCACGGCCATTTCGAAAAGAATGAAGGCTCGATGGCCCGAGTTTTGGTATCGAGGGGCATATCGGAGGTCCTCGACCTCGAGGCAGTACATATCGAAGGCCAACATGGAAAGGCCGGAAGTTCCCAAGGACACGTGGTTAAATCTGACAAGATACACAAAATTGTACAAGCCCGTACCGTGGCATTAAATTGTTGTACCAGTCATATCTCTTTACATTAATTGCGCATGTACTATGTTGGGATTCCCCCTCATATATAAAGGGGACCCTTGTCACTTTGTAAAAGAGATGAGATTCAGTACAAGAACAAGAACGTCCTATGCTCCTTAGCTAAAACATTCTCTATAATTGCTTCATTGATTTATTGCTTCTCATGTACGGTGCTCAAGAATTATTCTTCATTTATTGCTCATTATTGATCATCAATAGACCATTCTTAAGGCATTCAATATTGTTATACTGTTATCGATAGCCCCTAGTCAAGCTTCTAAAGCTCGACCCCGAGGCCTTTTCCGACCACCCTCGAGACTAGTCTCCCCGTTACCCGGTTTGCATAATTTCGTTCATTTCGCTCTTATTTCGTTTTTCTCACTTCATACTCAGTATCTACTGCCTAAACAACTGGTATTAAAATAGATCACGTATATTTATAACTACATAATCAAATATAATTGTAATTACCATTTTCAAGGTAAACAATAGTATAGATATGTGTGGGGGCACGGAATATTTGAGAATTCGAAAAAATGAATATGCTATTTTGTGATGGAAACTTCTATAGCTATTAAGAATTATAATGTATTTAAAGATTATCCAATTTCGCTCAAATTTCGGGACACGACGTCCTAGAGTTTAAACCCCAAAATTCAAACTTCAGGACATCGTGTTTTTAAGTTCGAAAATTGTGTCCTGAAGTTCGAAACTTATGTCTTGAATATTAAATTAGTAGTTCAGAAATTCAAGACATTATGTCCTAAAGTTCGAAAATTATGTCTTGAAGTTCGAATCTTATATCCTTGATTTTAAATTAGTGGTTCGAAAATTCAGGACACTTAATCCTGAATTTCAAATTAGCAGCTCAGAAATTCAAGACACTAAGTCCTGAATTTTCAAATTCAGAATACTTAGTCTTGAAGTTTGGAAGAATTGACTAATCTTTAAATACATTATAAATTATATATATTTTTTAAATAACGGGCTTAAAAATGACTATCGTTGCACTTCCCCTTAAAACATATAAGAAACCTAACCACAGAGATGAATGTACTGTGAATTTTTGAATTTGTAGGCTAATATACAGATTTAATTTTTTTGTTGCAACTATATTAAATTTTTGTGGCAATATATTAACTTGTAGCTACATTAACACGGTAAAGATAGCTACATATTTAATTCATCGTGAAAAAAGATAAAACCATTTGCTATAAGTGTATATTATTTGTAACAAGTTTTTGCCATTAATATAGGTACATGCCTTCACCATAACACTTGTATAGCAATTAGTCTTATTAATGGGATCATGTAAAGTTTGTATTTGACTATTCGTTACACTATTTATTGCTACGTCACATTATATTTTCCTAGCGTTTGGACATAAATTTGATTTGAAACTTAAAAAAAGAGTTTTTGAAGTTGTATTAAAAAATAATTTTTAAAAGTTGAAGTTGTATTTGGACATACATTTATTTGAAGAAAAGGTGAAGTATTGTGAAAGAAAGAATTTCACCCAAAAACTGTCCTAAATCGTGTTTTGGGAGCTTGAAAATTTTTGAATCTTTTTGTGATGAACCAAAGGGGCAGCTTATTTTTTAGAACCTAATTATGCGCTATTTAGCCTTAAAAGTCTTATTTTCATCCTCCTCGATTTACGTGTGCAGTCCGTGCGTGATTTCTAGAAAGCTTTTATGTTGAAAATTGAGGAAAATAATAATTTATGGCCTAAAAAGTTGATTTTAGTTGACTTCGGTCAACATTTGGAGTAAACGGACCTGAACCCATATTTTGACGGCCCCGGTGGGTCCGTAGTATAATATGGGACATGGGTGTATGTCTGGAGTCGAATCCCGAAGTCCCCAGCTCGGAAAATGAAATTTGGATTAAAATTGAAAGACTAAAACTATAATGGTTATAGAAATTGGTTAATGTTTGATCTTGTTGGTATCGGGTCTGTATTTTGGTTCCGGAGCCCGGTACAGGTCCGTTATGATATTTATACCTTATCTGTGAAATTTAGTGAGAAATGGAACTGATCTGACGTGATTCGGACGTCCGGTTGAGAAAATAAAAATTTTAAAGTGTTCTTGAGAATTTCATGTGTTTTAGTGCTAAATTCATAATTCTAGGTGTTATTTTGGCGATTTAATCGCACGAACAAGTTCATATGATATTTTTAAACTTATTTTTTGGTTTTTAGCCCCGAGGGCTCGGGTGAGTTTCGGATAGGCTACGGGGTGGAAAGAACTTAGAAAACATAGCTGGTGTGTTCAGGTCTGGCTCGCAAATGCAAGCCTCGCATTTGCGAAGAAGCTTCGCATTTGCGAGAATGGGCTGCGCTGGGCAGTCTCGCATTTGCGAGAAAAGAGCCGCATTTGTAGAATTCGATTGTTCGCATTTGCGAAGGCTGCAGAAATGCGAGGAGTTCGCATTAGGGATACTTCAGCTCAGGTCGCAAATGCGACATCTGCAGCTAATAGGTCTTGATTTTGACAGGATTTTTCTCATTTTTCAACATTTTCAAACACAAAAAACCCTCTAGGCGATTTTTCAAAGGCAACTTCTTCCCCAAATCATTGGTAAGTGATTCTTAACTCATTTCTTTCAATCTTTCACTTCATTTTTCAAGATTTCAACCTAAAATCTAAGGTTTTCATGGTGGAATTGGGAAATTTTGGGTAGAAACTAGGTATTTGGGAAATTTGGGAATTTAGACCTCAAATTGAGGCCGGATTCAAAAACTAATTATATATTCGGGCTCGGGGGTGAATGGGTAATCGGGTTTTAGTCCGAAATTCGGGTTTGGACCAAGCGGCCCCGGGTGTTGACTTTTTCAAAAATGACCTAAATTGAACCTTTAGTTATCGTGGGTGAGCCCTAAGGCTTATTTTGAGTCGTTTGGTTAGTAATTTGCTAGATATTGTTGGCTCGGAGGCTAATTTGAAAGGCAAGGTTGTGATTGAACTTTGAGTGATATTTGGATTGAGGTAAGCGTTGTGTCTAACCTTGACTTGAGGGTAAATCATGTGAGCGGCGTATACGTGAGGTGACGAGTACCTGTGCGCCGCCAATCTACCTGTTTTACTTGCTTTCTTCCGTTCTCCTTATATTATTTTCCTTCTTGTTTTACTTGTTACATGTCTAATTGTAATCCCATGCCTAATTATTACCGGTTAGATTATGTGTTCCCTTGTAGAAGATATTTGTTACCCTGTAGGATTATTGTTTCCCCTCTATTTGTTTAAACTGTTCTTGTTGGCTTTTTTTGTGATATCATGGCCTGGTCTCGCTGAGTAGTAATAATTTTATTGAGTTTTATCTATTATACGGCTTCCAGTTGCTTCATTCTAAATTTTAAGAGTTGGTAAGGGCCTTGTGTGAATTTTATGAAACTTCTTGTACACCATGTGTAATGTATTATGATATGGTGGGGTCGGGTTGCATGCTGCAACAGGAGAAATAAGGGAGTATTGTGAGGAGGAATAAAGGAGAAATAAGGGAGGATTGTGAGGAGGAATAAGGGTGAATATGATTATTCGGTGGGATCGAATTTCACACTACAACATGAGGAATAAGGGTGGATTGGTAGGGAGTAATAAGGGTGAATTATTATGTTGATAATGATATATGGTGGGATCGGGTTGCACGCCGTAATATATATATACACACACACACACACACATACACTTTTATTGTAATGGTTACGGAGGAATAAGGCAGAATTGGTGGGATCGGGTTGCACGCCGCAACATATATATATTATTCACTTTTATTGTAATTATTACGGAGCAATAAGGGAGGATTGGTGGGATTGAGATGCGCACCGCATCAATATATGTGTTTATGTATTCTTATCTAATTGGGTAAGTTATTTGGTGGTTTTACATTTCGCCTGAGAATTGGTTATAGCTGGATATTGATAACACACTGAAATTATGTATTATTCTTGCAATTTACGTCTTTAAATTATACTGTTCTCCTTTTCTGGCTTATTATCTATAGCATATATTGTGATTGTCCCGCCGTAGCCTCGTCACACCTTCGTCGAGGTTAGGCTCGGCACTTACGAGTACATGGGGGACTGTACTTTGCACTTCCTGTGCAGATTTCGGAGCAGGTTGTGGCTGATCGAGAGATTGGCTTAGGTTCACAGCTCGGAGACCCAAGGTAGTCATGCTGGTGTCCGTAGGCCCTGGTGTCCCCTTCTACATATCTTCTTATTGTTTTCCTTTACTTTCCAAAAAAGATGTAATTTCTTTCAGACAATTGATTGTAGAAAAATCATAGAAAGTTCATGAATTGTGACACCAGGTTTCTGGGTGGAAGTAATATGTAAATGACTTCGATATCTATATATCTTTACAGTTATCCTGCTTTATTTTGTCTGTTCACTGCTAATTACTAAAAATGGATATAAATGGCTAAATAATCTCTAACGTTGGCTTTCCTGGCATGTGTGATGTTAGATGCCATCACGATCCCGACTGTGGGAATTATGGGTCGTGACAAGTTGGTATCAGAGCTCTAGGTTGCTTAGGTATCACAATTCACGGACAAGCTTAGTAGAGTCTGGGAGATCGGTACGGAGACGACTGTACTTATCAGCCAGAGGCTATGAAGTCTAAGAACAAATTTCACTTTTATTCCACTCCAGCAGCTCATCCAGTCGGGGTAGTTCAGCCAGTTGCTGTGGCACAGCCCGGTGATGGGACATTTATGTCTTCAGAGGCTTTGTGGAGATTGGATAGGTTTACCAAGCTCTTTCCAGTTCATTTCAGTGGTGCTACTTCAAAGGATCCCCCGGAGTTTCTTGATAGTTGTCATGAGGTTCTTCAGAACATGGGTATATTGGAGACCAATGGGGTCGACTTTGCTTCTTTTCAGATGATTGGTTACGCCAAGAAATGGTGGAGAGATTATTTATTGACCAGACCAGCTGGGTCACCTACTCTTACTTGGGATCAATTCTCGCATCTCTTCTTAGAGAAGTTTCTTCCTATCAGCTTGAGAGATGAGTGTTGTCGTCAGTTCGAGCATCTCCTGCAGGGCAGCATGACTGTTACTCAGTATTAGACTCATTTTGTGGATTTGTCCCGTCATGCTATTATTTTACTCCCCATAGAGGGAGAGCGGGTGAGGAGGTTTATTGAGGGTCTTGCTCAGCCTATTAGATTGCATATGGATAAAGAGACTAGGAGCGAGATTTCTTTCTAGGATCAGGCCAATGTGGCCAGATGAGTCGAGATGGTTCTTGGACAGGGGATTCAGGGGACAGATAAGAGACCCTGTCATTCCAGTGGATTCAGTGGCGCCTCATCTGGAGGCAGGGGTACTTTTGGTAGAGGACATCCTCCTAGGCCATTCCATTCAGCACTTAAGGCATCTCACAGTGCTTCAGGTGGTCGTGGTTCTTATTACCTCCTTCTGGGCAACCAACCTATAGTTCACCACCACCTCTTATTAGAGCACCTCCTCTTCAGAGTTATTATCGTGGTCAGCCGGCTCGTCAAGGTCAGTCTCAGTTTCCACAGCCACAGTATCAGGATGGATGTTTTGAGTGTGGTGATTATGGGCATGTTCGGAGGACCTGCCCGAGATTATAGTGTGTTCAACCACATCATCAGGGTTCTCATGCCATGGTTCTGGCGACAATTGTTGCACCGCTTGCTCAGCCATCCAAAGGCAGGGGTCAGGTAGCTAGAGGTAAGGGCCAAATTGATAGAGGCAGAGGTTAGGCCGTCAGATGTGGAGGCCCGCCAGCTAGAGTCCGTCCCAGAGATATGGTTAAGAGTGGTGGGGCCCAGCCCTGATGTTATGCTTTTCCAGCCAGACCTGAGGTTGAGTCATCTAATGTTGTCATTACAGGTACTTTTTCAGTTTGCAATAGAGATGCTTCAATTCTATTTGATCCGGGGTCTACTTACTCCTATGTGTCATCTTATTTTGCTTCATATTTGGTCTTTCCTCGTGATTCCTTGAGTGACCATTTATATGTGTCCACACCTTTGGGAGATGCTATTGTTGTAGATCGTGTATATCATTCATGTGTGGTCACTATTGGGAGTCTTGAGACTAGTGTAGACCTTCTGCTCTTAGATATGGTGGATTTCGATGTTATATTAGATATGGATTGGTTGTCACCTTATCATGCTATTTTGGACTGTCACGCCAAGATAGTGACATTAGCATTGTTGGGGTTGCCTCGATTAGAGTGGAGAGAGACTCCTGGCCATTCCCCCAACAGGGTTATTTCTTATATAAGGGCTTCATCAGACTTAGTGTCTCGCCTTGGGGTGCACCGATTTTTTTCGTGAAAAAGAAGGATGGGTCTATGAGGATATGTATATATTATCGGCAGCTGAACAAAGTCACCATCAAGAACGAGTATCCATTATTGACGATTGATGATATTTTTTATCAGCTTCATGGTGCCAAGGTGTTTTCGAAGATTGATTTGATATCTGGCTACCATTAGTTGAGGATTAAGGCATCTGATATCCCTAAGATAGCTTTTTGTCACGGTATGGTCATTGTGAGTTTCTGGTGATGTCCTTTGGGTTGACCAATTCCCCAGCAGCATTTATGGACTTGATGAACCGAGTGTTCAAGCCTTATTTGGATTCTTTTGTGATTTTGTTTATTGATGGCATCTTGATATACTCCCGCAGTCGGGAGGAGCATGAGCAGCACCTCAAGATAGTGCCCCAGACTTTGAGGGACAATCAGTTATATGCTAAATTTTTGAAGTGCGAGTTTTAGTTAGATTCAATCGCTTTCTTGGGCCACGTCGTATCAGCAGAGGGTATTCAGGTAAATCCTAAGAAGATTGAGGCAGCCAAGAACTGGCATAGACCCACTTCAGCTACGGAGATCAGGAACTTCTTGGGTTTGGCGGGCTATTACCGTCGATTTGTGGAGGGGTTTTCATCTATAGCAGCCCCATTGACCAGGGTGACCCAGCAGGGTGCCCCGTTCAGATGGTCGGACGAGTGTGAGGAGAGCTTTCAGAAACTCAAGAAATCCTTTACTGCAGCACCAGTGTTGGTAATACCATCAGGTTTAGGATCTTACACGGTATATTGTGATGCCTCCCGTGTTGGGCTCAGAGCAGTATTGGTGCAGGATGGCAGGGTGATTGCATATGCGTCTCAGCAGTTGAAGGTTCATGAGAAGAATTACCATGTCCATGATTTTGAGTTGGCAGCCATTGTTCATGCGCTGAATATTTGGAGGCACTATCTATATGGCGTGTCGTGTGAGGTTTTCACGGATCATCGCAGCCTTCAATATTTGTTCAAGCAAAAAGATCTCAATTTGAGGCAGAGGAGACGGTTGGAGCTATTTAAAGACTATGATATCACCATATTGTATTATGCGGGAAAAGCTAATGTGGTGGCCGACGCATTGAGTAGGAAGGCAGTGAGTATGGACAGCCTTGCGTTCATTCCAGTCGGTGAGAGACCACTAGCTTCAGATGTTCAGACTTTGGCCAACCAGTTTGTGAGGTTGTATATTTCAAAGCCCAGTTGTGTTCTAGCTTGCACAATCATTTGGTCTTCCTTGTTTGAGCTTATAAGAGATCGGCATTATGATGACCCTCATTTGTTGGTCCTTAAGGACATAGTTCGGCACGGTCGTGCCAAACAGGTTATTGTTGGAGATGATGGAGTTTTGAGGATACAGGGTCGTGTATGTGTGCCTAATGTTGATGGGCTTCGTGAGTTGACCCTTGAGGAGGCCCATATTTCTTGGTATTCTATTCACCTGGACGCCGCCAAGATGTACAAAGACCTGCGGCATCATTATTGGTGGAGAAGGATGAAAAAGGATATAGTTGCTTATGTAGCTCGGTGCCTGAATTTTCAGCATGTGAAGTATGAGCATCATTGACCTGGTGGTTGCTTCAGCAGATAGACATTCCTGAGTGGAAGTGGCAGCGTATCACTATGGACTTTGTGGTTGGACTCTTACGGACTCAGAGGAAGTTCGACGTCGTTTGGTTCATTGTGGATAGGCTGACTAAGTCATCACACTTCACTCCTTTGACAGTTACCTATTCTTCGAAGCGGTTGGTAGAGATTTATATTCAGGAGATCGTCCATCTTCATGGTGTGCCTGTGTCTATCATTTCTGATTGAGGTATACAGTTTACTTCGCACTTCTGGAGAGCAGTATAGTGGGAGTTGGGTACACGGGTTGAGTTGAGCACAACATTTCATCCTCAGACGGACAGGCAGTACGAGCGTACTCTTCAGATCTTGGAGGATATTTTTCGCGCTTGTGTTGTAGACTTCGGAGGATCGTGGGATCAGTTCTTTCCCCTTGCAGAGTTTGCCTAAAACAACAACTACCAATTGATCATTCAGATGGCTCCTATGAGGCATTATATGGTAGACGGTGCATGTCTCCAGTTGGGTGGTTTGAGTCGGGGGAGGCTCGATTGTTGGCTATAGATTTAGTAGGGGAGGCCTTGGACAAGGTCAATATTATAAAGGATCGACTTCGCACAGCTCAATCCAGACAAAAGAGTTATGCCGGCCGTAGGGTTCGTGATGTGGTATTCATGGTCGAGGAGATAGTATTGCTTCAGGTGTCACCTATGAAGGGTGTCATGAGGTTTGGGAAGAAGGGCAAGTTGGGCCCTAGATATATCGGACCTTTTGAGATTCTCGATAGAGTGGGAGAGGTGGCTTATAGACTTGCGCTGCCTCCGGAGTTATTAGCACATCATCTAGTATTCCATGTGTCCATGCTCCGGAAGCATCATGGTGACCCGTCCCACGTGTTAGATTTCAGTTGTGTCCAGTTGGACAAGGATTTGACTTCTGAGGAGAAGCTGATGGCTATTCTAGACAGAAAGGTGCGTCAGTTGAGGTCGAAGATTTATCCTTCAGTTCGAATGCAGTGAAGAGGTTAGCCTATTGAGGCAGCTACTTGGGATTCCGAGTCGGACATGCGGAGTAGATATCCCACTTATTCACCAGTTCAAATACTTTTCTATGTCCATTCGAGGACGAACGGTTGTTTTAGAGGTGGAGATTGTGATGACCCAACGGGTCATCCTATGTTTCAGAACCTAATTTTGCGCTCTTTAGCCTTAAAAGCCTAATTTTACCCTCATCATTTTGCATGTGTAGTCCGGGTGTGATTTCCAGAAAGATATTATATTGAAAATTGAGGAAAATAATAATTTATGGCCTAAAAAGTTAATTTTAATTGACTACAGTAAACGTTTTGAGTAAACGGACCTGAACACGTATTTTGACGGTCTTGGTGGGTCCGTAGTAAAATATGAGACCTGGGCGTATTGGCGGAGTCGAATCCCGAGGTCCCTAGCTCGGGAAATGAATTTTGAATTAAAATTGAAAGATTAAAATTTAATGGTTATAAGAAATTGGTTAATGTTTGATCTGTTGGTATCGGGTCCGTATTTTAGTTCCGGAGCCCGGTACAGGTCCATTATGATATATTATACCTTATCTGTGAAATTTGGTGAGAAACAGAATTGATTTGGCATGATTCAGATGTCCGGTTGAGAAAATGGAAATTTTAAAGTGTTCATAAGAATTTCATGTATTTTGGTGCTAAATTTGTAATTGTAGGTGTTTATTTGGCGATTTTATCTCGCGATCAAGTTGTTATGATATTTTTAGACTTGTGTGCATGTTTGGTTTGGAGCCCCGAGGGCTCGAGTGAATTTCGGATAGGATATGGAGTGGAAAGAACTTATAAAACATAGCTCGTGTGTTCAGGTCTGTAGATCTCGCATTTGTGAGGTCTGGCTCGCAAATGTAAGCCTCGCATTTTCGAGCATGGGCTGGGCTAGGCAGTCTTGCATTTTCAAGAAAAGATCCGCATTTGCGGAAGTCGATTGTTCGCATTTGCGAGAAATTGGCTCAAATTTGCGAAGGCTGTAGAAATGCGAGGAGTTTGCATTTGCTATACTTGTCTCACATTTTCGAGCTTCGCAAATGCAAAGCTCAGGCCGCAAATGCGACATCTGCAGCTGATAGGTCTTGACTTAGATGAGATTTTTCTCATTTTTTAACATTTCCAAACACAAGAAATCCTCTAGGCGATTTTTCAAAGGCAACTTTTTCCCCAAATCATAGGTAAGTGATTCTTAACTCGTTTCTTTCAATCTTTCACTTCAGTTTACAAGATTTAAGCCTCTAAGGTTTTCATGGTGGAATTGGGGATTTTTGGGTAGAAACTAGGTATTTCAAAATTTGGATATTTACACCTAAAATTGAGGTCGGATTCCAAAACCAATTATATATCTGGGCTCGGGGGTGAATGGGTAATCGGGTTTTGGTCCGAATTTTGCATTTGGACCAAGCGGACCTTGGTGTTGACTTTTTCAAAAATGACCTAAATTGAACCTTTAGTTATCATGGGTGACTCCTTAGGCTTATTTTGAATCGTTTGGTTGGTAATTTGCTAGATATTGTTGGCTCGGAGGCTAATTTGAAAGGCAAGGCTGTGATTGAAATTTGAGTGACATTTGCAGCGAGGTAAGTGTTGTGTCCAACCTTGACTTGAGGGTTTAGGAACCTTTGCCTTACTTGTTATGTGGTAAATCATGTGAGGTGACAAGTACCTATGCGCAGCCAATCTACCTATTTTACTTGCTTTCTTCCTTTCTCCTTATATTATTTTCCTTCTTGCTTTACTTGTTACATGTTTAATGGTAATCCCATGCCTAATTGTTACCCATTAGATAATGTGTTCCCTTGTTGAAGATATTTGTTACCTTGTAGGATTATTGTTTCCCCTCTATTGGTTTAAACTGTTCTTGTTGGCTATTTCTATGATATCCTGGCTTGATCTCGCTAAGTAGTAATAATTTTATTGAGTTTTATTGATTATATAGCTCACGATTGCTTTGTTCTAAATTTTAAGAGTTGGTAAGGGCCTTGTGTGAATTTTATGAAACTTTTGTACACTATGTGTAATGTATTATGATATGGTGGGATCGGGTTGCACGCTGCAACATGAGGAATAAAGGAGGATTGATGAGGAAGAATAAGGGTGAATATGATTATTCGGTGGGATCGGGTTGCACGACGCAACAGGAGGAATAAGGTTGGATTGATACGGAGTAATAAGGGTGAACTATTTGTTGATAATGATATATATATATATATATATATATATATATATGTGTCTGTGTGTGTGTGTGTGTGTGTATATATTATTTACTTTTATTGTAATTGTTACGGATGAATAACGGAGGATTGTGGGATCGGGTTGCACGCTGCAACATATATATATTATTTACTTTTATTGTAATTGTTACGGAGCAATAAGGGAGGATTGGTGGGATCGGGATGCGCGCCGCATCAATATATGTTTTTATGTATTCTTCTCTGACTATGTAAGTTATTCGGTTGTTTTACATTTCGCCTGAGAATTGGTTATAGTTGGATATTCATACGACACTAAAGTTACGTATTTATTCCTGCAATTTACGGCTTTAAATTATATTTTTCTCCGTTTCTACCTTATTATCTATCGTCTGTAGCATATATTGTGAGTGTCCCGCCATAGCCTCATCACACCTTCGTCGAGGTTAGGCTAGGCACTTACCAGTACATGGGGTCAGTTGTACTGATACTACACTCTGCACTTACTACACAGATTTTGGAGCAGGTTGTGGCTGATCAAGAGATTGGCTCAAGTTCACAGCTCGGAGACCCAAGGTAGTCCTGCTGGCGTCTGCAGGCTCTGGCGTCCCCTTCTACATATCTTCTTACTGTTTTCGTTACTTTTCCAAAATGGTTGTAATTTCTTTCAGACAATTGATTGTAGAAAAATCATAGAAAGTTAGTTATTGGTGGCACCAGATTTCTGTGTACAAGTAATATGTAAATGATTTTGATATCTATAAATCTTTACAGTTATCCCGCTTTATTTTGTCTGTTCACTGCTAATCACTAAAAATCGATATAAATGGGTAAATAATCTCTAACGTTGACTTGCTTGGCATGTGTGATGTTAGGGGCCATCACGATCCCGACGGAGGGAATTACAGGTCATGACAAGTGTGTATCAGAGCTCTAGGTTGCTTAGGTCTCACAATACATGGAGAGGCTTAGTAGAGTTTGGGGGGTCGGTATGGGAATGTTTGTACTTATCTCCCAGAGGCTATGAAGTCTAGGAAAAAATTTCACTTCTATTCAATATCTCAATACTAAATGAACTCTCCTATTCTTATTCTCTCGCTGATGGCGAGAACAGGTACCGCATTTTCTGCTGATCAGCAGCAGCTCCAACGAGGGCTAGAGGTTGAGGTCGAGGCCATGCTAGAGGCCGAGGCAGAGGCAGGGGCAGGGCTCAGCCCAGAGCCCGAGCAGCAGCCCCAACTGTGGAGCCTCAGGTAGAGTTCGATGAGAAGGTTCCAACTCAGACTATTCCTGCCGGACCAGCTCAGGTCCCAGAGGGGTTTATTGCCACTCGAGTGATCCAGGATGCCTTGGTCCTATTAATGGCCCTTATGGAGAGTGTGGACTAGACTGGCGCATTCCCTATGGCACCAGCCGTATCTCAGGCTGGAGGAGGAGCCCAGACTCCCGCTACTCACACTCTGGAGCAGATGGCTCCCTAGTTTCAGACTCCAGCAGCTCATCCAGTCGTGTAGTTCAACCGGTTGCTGCGGCACAGCTCGGTGATGGGACAGTTATGTCTTCCGAGGCTTTGTAGAGATCGGATATGTTTACCAAGCTCTCTCCAATTTATTTTAGTGGTGCTACTTCAGAGGATCCCCAGAAGTATCTTGATAGTTGCCATGAGGTTCTTCGGAACATGGGTATATTGAAGACCAATGGGGTCGACTTTGCTACTTTTCCCCACCAAGAAATGGTAGAGAGATTATTTATTGACTAGACCAGTTGGGTTGCCTGCTCTTACCTGGGACCAATTCTCGCATTTCTTCTTAGAGAAGTTTCTGCCTATCACCTTGAGAGAAGAGAGATGTCGTTAGTTCGAGCATATCCTGTAGGGCAGCATGACTATTACTCAGTATGAGACTCGTTTTGTGGATTTGGCCCGTCATGCTATTATTTTACTCCCCAAAGAGGGAGAGCGGTGAGGAGGTTTATTGAGGGTCTTGCTCAGCCTATTAGATTGTAGATGGCTAGGGAGACTGGGAACGAGATTTCTTTCTAGGATGCGGCCAATGTGGCCAGACGAGTCGAGATGGTTCTTGGACAGGGGAGTCAGGGGTCAGACAAGAGACCCCGTCATTCCGCTGGGTTCAACGGTGCCTCATATGGAGGCAGGGGCACTTTTGGTAGAGGCCATCCTCCTAGGCCATTCCATTCAGCGCTTCAGGCATCTCACAATGCTTCTGGTGGTCGTGGTTCTTATGTACCTCCTTCTGGGTAGCCAGCCTATAGTGCAACACTAGCTTCTATTAGAGCACCTCCTCTTTAGAGTTATTATCGTGGTCAGCCGGCTCCTCAGGGTCAGTCTCAGTTTCCACTGCCATAGTATTAGGATGGATGTTTTGAGTGTTGTGATTATGGGCATGTTCGGAGGACCTGCCCGAGATTATTGGGTGTTCAGCCACATCATCAGGGTTCTCGTGCCATGGTTCCGGCACAATTGCTGCACTGCCTGCTCAGCCAGCCAGAGGCATAGGTTAGGTAGCCAAAGGTAGGGGCCAGATTGTTAGAGGTGGAGCTCAGGCCGTTAGAGTGGAGGCCCGCCAGCTAGAGGTCATCCCATAGATATGGTTCAGAGTGGTGGGGCCAAACCCCGATGTATGCTTTTCCAACCAGACCTGAGGCTGAGTCATCCGATGTTGTCATTACAGGAACTATTTCAGTTTGCAGTAGAGATGCTTCAATTCTATTTGACCCAGGGTCTACTTACTCCTATGTGTCATCTTATTTTGCTTCATATTTGGTCTTCCCTCGTGATTCCTTGAGTGCCCCTATATATGTGTCCACACCTATGGGAGATGCTATTGTTTTAGATCATGTATATCGTTCGTATGTGGTCACTATTGGAAGTCTTGAGACCGGTGTAGACCTTCTGCTCTTAGATATGGTGGATTTCGATGTTATATTGGGTATGGATTGGTTGTCACCTTATCACGCTATTTTGGACTGTCACGCCAAGACAGTGACATTAGCCTTGTCGGGGTTGCCTTGGTTAAAGTGGAGAGAGACTCCTGGCTATTCCCCCAGCAGGGTTATTTCTTATATGAAGTCTCGGCGTATGTCGAGAAGGGTTGTTTGGCCTATTTGGCTTATGTTCGTGATTCTAGTTCTGAGGTTCCTTCTATGGATTATGTGCATGTTGTTCGTGAGTGTCCAGAGTTATTTTCTTGCAGACCTGCCAGGGATGCCACCCTATAGGGATATTGACTTTTGTATTGATTTGGCTCCGGGCACTCAACCCATTTCCATTCCACCATTACCGGATAGCCCCACTAGAGATGAAAGAGTTTAAGGAACATTTACAAGATTTGCTTGATAAGGGCTTCATCAGATCTATAGCAGCCCCGTTGACCAGGGTGACCTAGAAGGGTTCCCCATTCAGATGGTCTGACGAGTTTAAGGCGACCATTCAGAAGCTCAAGACAGCTTTGACTGCAGCGCCGATGTTGGTGTTACCATCAGGTTTATGATATTACACGGTATATTGTGATGCCTCCCGTGTTGGGCTCAGAGCATTATTGATGCAGGAGGCTAGGGTGATTGCATATTCTTCTCATCAGTTGAAGGTTCATGAGAATAATTACCATGTCCATGATTTAGAGTTGGCAGCCATTATTCATGCGCTGAAGATTAGGAGGCACTATCTTTATGGCGTGTTGTGTGAGGTTTTCATGGATCATCGCGTCCTTCATTATTTTTTCAAGCAAAAGGATCTCAATTTGAGGTAGAGGAGATGGTTGGAGCTGTTGAAAGACTATGATATCACCATATTGTATCATCCGGGAAAGACCAATGTGGTGGCCGATGCATTGAGTAGGAAGGCAGTGAGTATGGCAGCCTTGCGTTCATTAAGGTCGGTGAGAGACTGCTAACTTAAGATGTTCAGACTTTCGCCAACCAGTTATTGAGGTTGGATATTTCAGAGCCCAGTGGTGTTCTAGCTAGCACAGTCGCTTGGTCCTCCTTGTTTGAGCTTATCAGAGATCGGCAATATGATGACCCTCATTTGTTGGTCCTTAGGGACACAGTTCGGCACGGTGGTGCCAATCAGGTTACTGTTGGAGATGACAGAATTTTGATAATGCAGGTTCGCGTGTGTGTGTCTAATGTTGATGGTCTTCGTGAGTTGATCCTTGAGGAGGCCCAAATTTCTCGGTATTATATTCACCCGGGCGCCTCCAAGATGTACCAGGACCTGCGGTAGCATTATTGGTGGAGAAGGATGAAAAAGGATATAGTTGCTTATGTAGCTTGGTGCCTGAATTGTTAGCAGGTGAAGTATGAGCATTAGAGACCCGGTGGTTTGCTTAAGCAGATAAAGATTCTTGAGTGGAAGTGGGAGCGTATCACTATGGACTTTGTGGTTGGACTCCCACGGACTCAGAGGAAGTTTGACGTCGTTTAGGTCATTGTGGATAGGCTGACTAAGTCAGCACACTTCATTCCTGTGACAGTTACTTATTCTTCGGAGCGGTTGGCAGAGAGTTATATTCGGGAGATCGTCCGTCTTCACAGTGTGCCCGTGTCTATCATTTCTGATCGAGGTACGCAGTTTACTTCGCACTTCTGGAGGGCAGTACAGCATGAGTTGGGTACGCGGTACAACAACAGCTACCAGTCGAGCATTCATATGGCTCCCTATGAGGCCTTATATGGTAAACGGTATAGGTTGCCAATTGGGTGGTTTGAGCCGGGAGAGGCTCGGTTGTTGGGTACATATTTAGTACAGGAGGCCTTGGACAAGGTCAAGATTATACAGGATCGACTTCGCACAGCTCAGTCCAGGCAAAAGAGTTATGCCGACCGTAGGGTTTGCGATGTGGTATTCATGGTCGGGGAGAGAGTATTGCTTCAAGTGTGTCACCCATGAAGGGTGTCATGAGGTTTGGCAAGAAGGGAAAGTTGAGCCCTAGATATATCGGACCTTTTGAGATTCTCGATAGAGTGGATGAGGTGGCTTATAGACTTGCGTTTTCTATGGGGTTATCAGCAGTTCATCCAGTATTCCATGTGTCCATGCTCCGAAAGTATCATGGTGACCCGTACCACGTGTTAGATTTCAGCCCTGTCCAATTGGACAAGGATTTGGCTTGTGAGTAGGAGCCGATGATTATTCTAGACCGGCAGGTTCGTAAGTTGAGGTCGAAGAGTTATCCTTCAGTTCAAGTGGAGAGGTCAACTTGTTGAAGCAGCTACTTGAGAGTCCGAGTCGGACGTGCGGAGTAGATATCCCCACTTATTCACTAGTTCAAATACTTTTCTATGTCCATTCGAGGACGAACAATTGTTTTAGAGGTGGAGATTGTGATGACTGAAAGAGTCATCTTATGTTTCAGAACCTAATTTTGCGCTCTTTAGCCATAAAAGTCTCATTTTTACCCTCCTCGATTTGCGTGCACAGCCCGGGTGTGATTTCCGAAAAGCTTTTATGTTGAAAATTGAGATAAATAATAATTTACGGCCTAAAAAGTTGATTTTAGTTGACTTCGGTCAACGTTTTGAGTAAACAGACCCGGACCCGTATTTTGACGATCCCGGTGGGTCCGTAGTAAAATATGGGACCTGAGCGTATACCCGGAGTCGAATCCCGAGGTCTTTAACTCGGGAAATGAATTTTGGATTAAAATTGAAAGTTTGAAAATTAATAGTTATAAAAAATTGGTTAATGTTTGATCTTGTTGGTATCGGGTCCATATTTTGATTTCGGAGCCTGGTACTGGTCCGCTATGATATTTATACTTTATCTGTGAATTTTGGTGAGAAAGGGAACTGATTTAACGTGATTCGGACGTCCGGTTGAGAAAATGAAAATTTTAAAGTGTTCTTGAGAATATCATGTGTTTTGGTGCTAAATTCGTAGTTCTAGGTGTTATTTTGGCGATTTGATCGCACGAACAAGTTCGTATGATATTTTTAGACTTGTGTGCATGCTTGGTTTAGAGCCACTCGGCTCTGGTGAGTTTCGGATAGGCTACGGAGTGGAAAGAACTTAGAAAACATAGCTGGTGTGTTCAGGTCTGCAGATCTCGCATTTGCAAGGTCTGGCTCGCAAATGCAAGCCTCGCATTTCCGAAGAAGCTTCGCATTTGCGTGCATGGGCTGGGCTGGGCAGTCTCGCATTTGCGAGAAAAGAGCTGCATTTGCGGAAGTCGATTGTTTGCATTTACGAGAAATTGGCTCGCATTTGCGAAGGCTGCAGAAATGCGAGGAGTTCGCATTTGCGATACTTCTCTCGCATTTGCGAGCTTCGCAAATGCAAAGCTCAGGTCGCAAATGCGACATTTGCAGCTTATAGGTGTTGACTTAGACGGGATTTTTTTCATTTTTCAACATTTCCAAACACAATAAACCCTCTAAGCGATTATTCAAAGGCAACTTCATCCCCAACTCATAAGTAAGTGATTCTTAACTCGTTTCTTTCAATCTTTCACTTCAGTTTACAAGATTTCAACCTAAAATCTAAGGTTTCATGGTGGAATTGGAAATTTTTGGGTAGAAACTACGTATTTCAAAATTTGGGGATTTAGACCTCAAATTGAGCTTGGTTAAAAATCCAATTATATATCCGGGCTATGGGGTGAATGGGTAATCGGGTTTTGGTCCGAATTTCGGGTTTGGATCAAGCGGGCCCGGGTGTTGACTTTTTAAAAAATGACCTAAATTGAACCTTTAGTTATCGTGGGTGATTCCTAAGGCATATTTTGAATTGTTTGGTTGGTAATTTGCTAGACATTGTCGGCTTGGAGGCTAATTTGAAAAGCAAGGCTGTGATTGAACTTTGAGTGATATTTGGTGTCACGACCCAAAATCCATAAGGTCGTGATGGCGCCCGACATCATTGTCAGGCAAGCCAATCATTAATTAATTGAAATAATTTCCTGTTTTAGCATTTATGAAAATAAATACCTTTCACTTATTACATAATAACTAAAAAGAATCTGTTAAGTAAATACAGTGGTTTAAATAGTCCTATTTTAGCAAATATATCCCAGCACATCCCAGAACCCGGTGTCACAAGTACATGAGCAATTTCTAAAGAATTTTACCTTTTCTACAAAGCTTGTCCGAAATATAAGTGGACAAGGAAATTAAAATAATGTAATACAGTATGAGGGAGAATCTGTCAGCTGCGGATCGCCTCCGGATGATGCAGCTTACCTAAGTCTCCAAATATGCCACATCGCTATGAAAGTACCTATGCAATAAAAATGCACAGTAAGTCTAGCATGAGTACGAGCATGAGTACGAAAACAACATGTACTCAGTAAGTCGCTCGCCTAACCTCAGAGAGGTAGTGACGAGAGGTCGAATGAGACACATGCTAGAGTTCACTTTAGTATATTCGAGTGTGGCACTAAGCATGACTATCATAGGCAATTTATTAAAGTCAGGAATAAATAATATCAACTCCTTCCACATTTAACACTTTAAATCTTCGTCATATTACATTTAATCAACATGGGTGATTTAATCAAATAACAAATAATCAATCGGAAGGAACAACTTCTTCCAAAAATCTTTAATAACTTTAAATCTCTATCATTTCTGTTGACAACTTAAAATTCCAGGCCAATAATCAGGCAAAATCACAGAAAATACGCAGTAAATATCATGCGCAAGCAATACCGAGGTTCGAACGGCGTGGACCAACAATAATAAACTGTGCACTGCCGAAGGGTCGAACGGCTCGAACCATAGATGCATCTATTTTTCCCCGCTCGTGAATCGATCAAGCGAGCGGTCAAAATAAAAATAATAAGGCTAGCCTGGTCGCGAATCATACATGAGACTCAGGTGCTCATATGTACACATATTCACATAATAAATCTGCATTTTTATTAAGAAAGCAGTTTCTCAGGAAAGTGGTAAAATTCTTCTTAAAGGAACATGAAATATAACTTTTAAATCTTTGTTTTGAAACTCATTTGCCAAGTTTAATAATATTCCATAATATAACCCTATCAGGTATACAATTATCCACGGAGGAATCAATTCTCTTTATAGATGATTAAGAAAATGAACTCTAATCTTCTTTAGATATACAATTACGATTTCAATTATATTAGTAATCTAATATTACAAGCAGGATCACAGGTACAACACGTAAGGCATGCTAGTGGGTCCTAGACTACCCGGACATGGCATAATAGTAGGTACGCACGGACTCCCGTCACCTCGTGCGTACATAGCCCCCGAAGATAATAGCACATACTTAATTAGTCCACCTAGGGGGACAATTCCCCCTCTCAAAGTTAGAAAGGAGACTTACCTCGCTCTGAATTCCAAGCCCTTCCGACGACTCCAACGGACGCACGATTCCCCAAACTATCCAAATAATGGCAAACCAATGAAAATATACTCTAATATTTGCAACAATTCCAAATTATATAATTTCCCAACCCCGCTCAGCGAATTGACCAAAATTCCCCTGTGCCCACGTGCCCGGAATCCGAAATTTCTCAAAGATATATTCTACCCATAGCTTTATTAGTTCAAATATACCATTTACTCTAAATTTCATGCTCAAATTCGTGGCTAAAATCCAAATTACCATTTCTAGGTTTTCTTCAATATTTCCAAAATTTTCCACAATTTTCATGTGTAATTCCATGCAATAACCTTGTATTTAACTTAGAAACATGAAAAAATTACTTACCTTGTGATCCTTGACGAAAACCCACTCTTGAAGCTCCTCAAAATCGTCCAAACCAAAAGAAATGGAAGGAAATGACCAACAAGTCTCGGTTTTAAAACAATCTGCCCAGGCCATTTTTCGCACCTGCGATCCAACTCTCGCACCTGCGATACCGCAGGTGCGACCAAACCTCCGCACCTGCGGCTTTCTTCAGCTCAAGCCAACTTCGCACCTGCGGCCCATAGCCCACATATGCGACTTCGCAAGTGCGTAAATATCATCGCACCTGCACTCCCAGCCAGACCAACACTTCTTCGCACCTGCGGCAAAAGCATCGGAGGTGCGGTCACACCAGATGACAGCAATTCCAGCTCCTCTTCTAACTTCATTATTGATCCGTTAACCACCTGAAATCCTCTTGAGGCCCCCGGAACCCTGTCCAATTATACCAACATGTTCCAAAACATAATGCGTACTTGCTCGAGGCCTCAAATCACATCAAACAACATCGAAACCACGAATCGCACCCAAATCCCAACTTTACGAACTTAGAAATTACCAACTTCTATATCTGATGCCGAAACCTATCAAATCACGTCCGATTGACCCCAAATTTTTCACACAAGTCATATTTGACATTACGGACCTGCTCTAACTTCCGGAATCGCATTCCGATCCCGATATCAAAATTTCCACCTCCGGTCGGATTTCTCAAAAACCTTCAAATTTTATCTTTAGCCAAATGACTTCAAAATAACCTACGGACATCCGAATTCACTTTTGATCGCGTTCCCAACTCCAAAATCACCATACAGAGCTATTCCCAGGCTCGAAATCCTAAACGGACATCAATAACACTGAAATGCCTTACAGCCCTAATTTTTGAAATTCTTCTAAAATGCTATCTTCCATAATATATGCCGAAATGCTCCCGGTTTATCCAAAACCCGATCCGGACATACGCCCAAGTCCAAAATCATCATACAACCCTGCTGGAACCTTCAAATCCTAATTTGGAGGTCGTTTACTCAAAATTCCAATCTTAGTCAATTTCTCCAACTTAAGGCTTCTGAAATGAGAATTTTCTTTCCAAACCAACTCTAAACTTTCCAAAATTCAATTCCGACCACACCTACAAGTCATAATACCTGAAATGGAGCTGCTCACGACTTCAAACCGCTGAACGACGCGCTAGAGATCAAAACGACCGGTCGGGTCGTTACATTCTCCCCCACTTAAACAGACGTTCGTCCTCGAACGTGCTAAGGACTGCTCTGGAGTTATCTGAAATCACAGTTTAACATTTCGTCACCTTCCCGTGCTACCATAACCCGGTTGAGTACATTAGCTTGATTAAATCTGAAGATTTCTTCTTTTATCCATATAATAAGCTCAGAACCTAGTTCCAATACCTGAAATTTTCTCTGCCAGGCCTAGTTCCATTATACAAACACCGTATCAACTACCACACGATATACCCGAACATGACTGCATACCTTTGATGAATTAGCACCATCCACCACAAAATTCATCATCTAACCACAATGACGTTCCTTGAACCTTAATAGCCAAAATTCCACGAATCTGATGCTCCCAATGCACCTCATGATATATATACATACATCCTGCTATAATGCTGACGATACCACCACAACGGAAGAGATGTGTAGAAATTCATACCCAACTGCAGAGTTAACAAATCATTGAATATCTTATCTTGACTAGAATCATCACCTCATTATGAACCTGAATAATGGTATTTGTTCTTTAATATACACTTCACATAACCTTATCGCACTGATCCCTGATCTGATAATCTCGTCTCACCCAGTGTGAACTTCTCAGACAACCAATCACCCCAAACATGACCAACAGCCTCACATGATACCACATCGCGCCAATAGGTCATAACTCGAACATGATAATAAGAAATGACTCAGGAAGGGACTATTCAACTCACGCAACTAATATGAACTTTTCTCAGAAAATAGGAAGTAGAACATAAGAAAAATAAATATAGTAACCTTACTCATCATCACACTGTTGCGGCGTGCAACCCGATCCAAATAACATACCCGTGGCGACATGCCAACCGATCCACACATAAAATTTACATAATAGGATATATACGGAGCTAATTTGCTCCCTATTACAAATTACTGAATATCGATCATAAGCACACTAAGTGCATAATACCATCCTGGGGAGACTGACAAATCCATATGCTCACAAAACTCAAGAGCAACTGAGGTGCGATATATATATATACACTCTGGATCTCAAGAGCTATCCTGCTCACATAATATCCCCACTACGCGGGACCTCAACACATAGGAAATTATCAAGCCGTTTCACAACTCACACTGCACAATCATAATATCACATGAATTTGATGAAGACGGAACAACATCTGTTGTTCTAATACCTTTCCATGAAAAAGCACTCTACTGAAATGAACATGCCTGGCTCATACGAAGCCAAAATCATATTTAAATCCATCCACAAACATCGAGTCTACCTTTCTCGCACCAAACTAAGCTAATAGCTTTACCTGGGTCCGTATTAACCCACTTTCTCTCATAATACTCGAGAACAACCATCATCACCGGGACAAACACCCCATAATCCACAATCAACTGAACCGAAAGCCCTCTAGGCATAAATTCTCAAATAAGCAATGTTGCACTTCCTTATACTCTGTCTAAATCTTCAACTAATCAGGTGACTACATGTCACACTTGTACAATCTTCCCGCAGTCATGCTTCCACGACCTTCCACACAAGGCAACAAGTCTACACATCCATACCACCGACCACACTAATGCTGTAAAGCAAATCAAGAACCCATAAGTAGGATGCAAAGCCTCTTTCACCAAGCACTGATCTCAGGTGACACTGAAGACAACACCAACTTACTCTAAACATTAAAATCCCTTATTCTTGCTCATCTGAGCTCATGACATCCTTGTTAACACCGAACCGCAATCTCGATTCTTACTTCCAGTTACATACTGCTTACCGCACCTAACATGCCAATATGAGGTAGCGCAAGAATTCCATCTGACTGCTGAACCACCAATATGGTGAACACTTCATCATATAGAGACCTTTTACTTAACTCAATTCAAGAGTACCATATCAACACACGAGTGAATTCTCACAATCATCCAACATGCAAATCCTTAAGTAGTAGTCTATACCACCATAACCCTTCCGGGATCCGCCTATACCTGGCAGGCCATAGCACTCAAATGCTCCCACATGAAATCCATTACGACGGCCGACAATCCACGCACACACCGGAAAAAACCACATGTATAACTTAATCACATCGAAGGAACTGATCACTGCCGTAAATGTGCCATTTCAACCATGTCTAATCAATATATTTTCTTTTAATCATCTTCAATTGCCTCAGGAATAATAGCATATTCTTTCAACTCATAGCAAACTCAACCCTCACTCATCCCGAGTGAACTTGATTCACGAGACTATGCTGCCTAAATCCCGCAACTCGTCTCATACCCTCCTGATAATCTTTCTACAATCCGGAGTTTATTTCTCTCACTCCTCCAATACTATCCTACATGTTGAAACATATCATAGAACCCCAACCATTTTCCTTTTCTCGTGAATTAGCTGCATAAGCTCAACCCTCGATCATACTACTGCCTGAAACCCTTAAACGCGGCATTCTTAACTTTGAATTAACTAGGACCGCTATTGAGAGTCACCCACTCTGACTGGTCCCAAATACAATCAACTCCAAGGCTCTCCTAGCACATGAACACCCTTTTCAATGAAACACATGACCGAGTCACTATCCTTACAACTCGCATATGCCTTAAGCATAAATTCTGGATCTTCCAAAGCCTAACCCCGATCTGACAGGGCCAACTTTTGCACACATTCATCAAATCCCATGCACAATCACCATTTTACTCCTTTCCCTTAGCTGCGATAACTTGCCGACACTCCTATAATCTGCAACCTATGATAACACAATCCTGCAACCCAACTGCAGATGGTGGGACTCCCCCACTTATCCCGAAGCTACTCCTTGCACCACGCTAGACCCTGTCGAGATCCTTTCTCCTTTGTTAATATGATCTTGCTCAACCAATCCATCCAACTCTTCTAAATTCTCTTGTTATCACTCCCTAAATACTCAAATTCTCAAGCAACATTCACACATTCTGCCTCCTACCGAATAGCCACTAGAATCCCTCGCAGAAACTTGCCAACCATGCCACCACTAACTTATTCACAGGAGATAACACACCTGTGGAAATCCCCCCGCGGGCACCTTCCAACGATGCTGAAATGCACGTTTTTCTGCGACATCAATACCCCATCCTATGCCCTGCTTCATTTACCAACTTTACTAGTCCGTCAGCACCTCATGGACATCCATTAAATGCGCGACAATATCTTCAAATTCCAAGCTATGTTGCCGCTCCCCCACTTTGCGACTGCTCGACTTCCACTTCTTACACCTGGCCTCCTAGAAATGGAACCACTACCTAGCCTCAATTCAGGATCATTCTCTGTGGCTCTTAAACCAGCAGATCACCATGACTTCAAACTCTCTGAAGATCATCTTTCTCTAGCTACCTTCATTATCAACACTTATCCGGTACTGAACCACCGAACCTCACGGTCTCTACCAACCGCATTCTTCAATACTTCTTCTCAATACTCTGACCCCACACAACCGAAGAAACCATAGCACCGACAAACTTAACACATTCCATTCGATCAATGACGACGACTTCACGTCACAGGTGAATATCCTTCCTTACTTGAAAACACCAAGTCTTACTACTTTATCAATCCAAAACCTGACCACCTATAGTCCAAATGCCTATCCTCTGCCGGAACTAAAATATCAAAATTTCGAAATCACACTCTGAGAAGACCTCCCTTCAAACCATTCATCACCCCCAACATACGGGCAAGCATTCTATCATCATATCGACATCGCGCGATAACCAATCGCAAGCATCATCACTACCTGAGCATAGCCACAAAGTTCTCAGAAACACAACAATTGAGCTGAAACAACATAATATTCTTCTGCAGGGCAACAACAACATCTTGCACCATATTTGTAGCACCATATCAATTCCTCAAATTCCCGATTCACAGCAAGCGCTTCGTGACGCGTAAAATTGAGTAGGAATAAACATAGGCATAAGCCTCAAAGGAATCTAATCGCACGATGAGGAATCAATAAGGGAAGTACTCCTAACATCCCTATAGCCTCTCGAAGATAGGTACAGACGTCTCCATACCGATCTGCAAGACTCTACTAGACTTGCTCATGACTCGTGAGACCTACGGGAAATTAGTGCTCTGATACCATGTTGTCACGACCCAAAATCCATAAGGTCATGATAGCGCCAGACGACATTGTCGGGAAAGCCAATCATTAATTAATTGAAATAATTTCTTGTTTTAGCATTTATGAAAATCATTACCTTTCACTTATTACATAATAACTAAATAGAATCTGTTAAGCAAATACAATGGTTTAA
This sequence comes from Nicotiana paniculata, assembly GCA_005239505.1. NCBI lineage: Eukaryota > Viridiplantae > Streptophyta > Magnoliopsida > Solanales > Solanaceae > Nicotiana > Nicotiana paniculata. Next base: position 73,014 of record ML309465.1, read on the forward strand.
ATAGTCTTATTTTAGCAAATATATCCCAACACATCCAAGAACCCAGTGTCACAAGTACATGAGCAATTTCTAAGAATTTTACAATTTCTATAAAGCTTGTCCGAAATACAAGTGGACAAGGAAATTAAAATAATATAATACAGTACGAGGGAGACTCTGTCAGCTGCGGATCGCCTCCGGATGATGCAGCTCGCCTAAGTCTCCAAATCTGCCACATCGCTATGAAAGTACCTGTGCAATAAAAATGCACAGCAAGTGTAGCATGAGTACGTAAACAACATGTACTTAGTAAGTCGCCCGCCTAACCTCATAGAGGTAGTGACGAGAGGTCGAATTAGACACTTGCTAGAGGTAAATTTAGTATATTCGAGTGTGGCACTAAGCATGATCATCATAGGCAATTTATTAAAATCAAGAATAAATAATATAAACTCCTTACACATTAAACACTTTAAATCTTCGTCATATTAATAACATTTAATCAAAATGGGTGATTTAATCAAATAAAAAATAATCAACCGGAAGGAACAACTTCTTTCAAAAATCTTTAATAACTTTAAATCTCTGTCATATCAATTTACAACTTAAATTCCAGGCCAGTAATCAGGCAAAATCACAGCAAATACGCAGTAAATATCATGCGCAAGCAACACCGAGGATCGAAGGGCGCGGTCCAACAATAATAAATTGTGCACTACCGAGGGGTCGAACAGCTCGAACCATAGATGCATCTATTTTTCCCCGCTCGCGAATTTGTTACACCCCATGTTTTCGTACGTGAGAGTTCGTAGGTCAATTGATGTAAGCTCAAAAATAAGATTCTATTTGATGGAATATAAAGTAAGCTAATCATGTTAAGTTGGAGGTTACAAATATTTAAGATCATGAATAACGAGTACCAAGAGGGTTGGAAATCTTAGAAGCTAAACCAATTGAAGAAAATAAGTTTCGTCGGAAGTCGATGACTTTGGAATGTTATAACATGTACTTTAGTGTGAGACTATGGTTCATTACATGATAAGGAGGTTATTCTATGAGTTAATTTTTATCTTATGATAGTTGTGTTCTACGTTTTGAAGCCAAGCAAGTGGTGGAACAAAAGTTGGCAAAGGTCTTCATAAGTTACACGATGTAACTGAGATTTTCTCCCGATATACTTTGAATTAAGAGATGATATACCTACCAAACTGAATATCTATGAGTCTAGTTTCCAACTCAGTAAATCGTTCATCGATACGACATAGGAGTAGAGAGATATTTGCAATTTCGTGAGACTGTGCAGACAACATAAGTGACAAGTAGGTGGATCACTAGAGCTTTTTGAGAAATACATTTCATGTGCTATATGAAGTCTTATTGGGAAATATAATATACCAAATTAAAGGTATTGAAATTTAGTTTCCAATTCTCTTAACCTTTAATTCATACGACATCAGGATAAAAATATATAAGCGTCGGAAGATGGACCAATCCTAGGGTGCCAAGCTAGCACCTCTTTGACTTTTCCAAACTTGATATATATAAACCTTAGGTCGGCTTTCTCATTATTATTCAGCATAAAACGACCAGAGAACACCCATAAACATAACCTCAAGCTATCTTATAGGGTTTCAAAGAAGATTATCATTCCGGGTAAGAAATCGAGAAGCAATAACATCAAAACGATCCCTACGACGTAAGTGTCATTATACCGCCTCTCCTTTTTATTTGTAGTTAGAGTTTTGGAAGGTGATTCATAGTTAAGAAACGTATAATATATGTATTTAAGTTTTTAAATATCAAGGAAGGTTGATAAATATGTTTCCTAATGGTTAGACATCACGGGACGGTGATCGGAAGCCGTGAGTTCGAGTTATTTGACTTGTAGCGGACTGTTTTGTGTTGTTGTTGGGCTGCGTGTTTTACTACTGTTTTGTGGAGTTTTGGAGGAGGAATAGTGTGTAGAAACACCATATATATGTAGGTTTTTGAGCTGGTCGTCCTTTGTAACATTTCCAAGTCGTTTGACACGACTACGGTGGTCGTCTTATGTGTGAAGTGATTAGGTTGTGTGTGGACTGTTTTGAGAGGCTCAATATAATTATTATTGATTTTGTTTGGGATGTTTGGTGCTTTTTTTGACTTGTGTAAGGTCATATAAATAGGGGAGGTTCTGTTTTCATCGTAAAATAGGTTGTGGTCGATACATAATAGTTATGACGCTTAAACGATAATGATAGTGTCGTTGCTCTTATTGTAGATTAAAGAGTTGTGACATTTGCGTAGCTTGAGGTTGGGGAAGTATATACAAGGTATGTGAGGCTATCCCTTTCCTTCTTTTGCACGACTCCGCTTGTATATAATGCAATGAACGAGCTTCCAAAGATACTCTACTCTTAGAAGCTAGCAGTACTTACATTGTTTCCCTTCTTATGGAATAATTGATTTTGAGGTTGCTTCTCTTATTCTTATGTTATCAATGTTGTTGGTACTTCCTGATTTTTATAAGATTCTCGATGAAGAGTTAAGCCTAATGATGTGTACGGAGAATACCGACCTTACGTCACTCCGTAATGTTCAGAACATGATTCCAATGAGTCCTGCATGCATTATATATATGTATCTATTTTACTCTACCGAGCCGCGCTATAGTCCGTCGGGTATGTCACCTATTGTGCAACCACTGATCAGTTGGGTTTACCGAGTCCTCTTTGAGGACGGGTATGAGATGATGATGATGATGTCCACAGGGGCGAATGTTCTATGATGATGATGATGCCCACAAAGGCGGATGTTTAAAAAGATTATGTATATATATATATATATATATATATATGTATCATGCGTTTCATGTTAATGTCTCTTAGAAGCACTCAGATGCTACAGGTTGTATCTCCTACATCTCTCTTTACATTACTGTTCTTATTTATGCTTTCCTGCCTTACATATTCAGTACTTTATTCGTACTGACGTCCTTTTATTTGTGGATGCTGCATGTCGTGCTGCAGGTCCTGATAGACAGGTAGACACAGCTCTCCCACCACAATAGGTTTTTCAGTTCAGCGGTTATAGGCGAGATCCCTTCTCCTGACTTGCCGTGGTCTTGGTGTGCATTTTTGTTATAGATATTATGGGTATGTCGGGGCCCTGTTCCGGCTATGTTGCATTACTTATTCTCCTTTAGAGGCTCATAGACAGGTGTCGACTCATGTATAGTTTGGTATACCATGTTGGCTAATTTTTGTTGTATAGTCTTTTATGGCAGCGTTGTAGCTCGTACCTTTTATGTAGTTTCTTAGCAATAATGTCATCCTATGTGATGTATGTTCATGATCCATATCTACCATTATATTGATATCGTTATCCCTTAATAATAATAAGAAAGTTAGATAAAATGTATGTTGGTGCTCGGCAAGTATGGCTCGGGTGCTAGTTATGATCCTCCATTTTGGGTCGTGACAAACTTGGTATCAGAGCAGGTCTGTCCTAGGGGTCGTCTATGAGTCGTGTCTAGTAGATTCTTATTTATGGGTGTGTTGTGCACCACACTTATAATTAAGAGGCTACAGGGCATTTAGGACTGTTACTCTTTCTTCTTACTCTAGATCGTGTGGTAGAGCTCAATCGTAAGAACTCAATTTCCTCAATTCTATCTTATTTATAATACAACGATGCATACATCTAGAAATATGGATGGTAAGAGATTGCAATGTGGCTGTGGAAGAGTTGAGTCAGAGGAACTCAATTTTGCATCATGCTTATGATGAGTAAATGTGAGGGCTTTAGCAGATCATGTGTGTACTAAGATGTGTTAGTTTCTTAATAAGGAGCTCTAAGGAAAGAATATCTATCTACCCATATGGTAATAAGAAATAAGAGAATCAGAAGGTAGATATGAGTTTTAGCAAGTAAAAGAAGAAAGATAAAGAATGGTACGAGGTACCTAGTTAATAAAGATTATCAGTATTTATAATTTTGGCAGATAAAAATATAAGCATTTTTAGTTACTTTCAACGGTAACAAAGATATCTACAATTGTCCATACCAATCTCAATTATGTCCTATGGGAGCTAACTGAAATAATTTAAGAGAAGGATAGGATATCAGGATCCAGTTGGGGTTAGAGTAACAGAAAATTGTGGATATATTGTTATCATTATTTAACATTTTTGAAGNCGCCTCAGTATGACTCCAGCCACTAGTAAAGAAAAAGAAAGAAGAATGTTAGGCATCCCGAAGAGCCATTGATATGAAGCAGGGGGAGCTAAATGTGAAAGAGCGTCATGTTGAAGTCTTTATAATAGGGCGATAGACAAAGATATTAGCATGAGAATAAGAAGAGAGTAAGTGAATCATTATGAGTCAGAGATAAATGAGTGATATCGGTAAATCAAAAAATGTTATAATGATAAAGTCTATAGTCAAGTGAAGGGAAAAAAATGAGAGGAGACAAGCCTTGAGACAATACAAAAGTGTAGCCATACCCTCATTTCGAGAAATGAGTTGGTGACTCACACGTGATTACCATAAGGAAAAGTTAGACCCCCCAAGTAATAGAAATTAGTATGGGATATTAAACAAGAAAAAAAATCGAACATGAATTAGGGATCAAAGGAATTGGTAATAGTCGACATCGTTTCAAAGATAGTGTTTCGACAATAATAGAATGAACAATAGAAGAATAACCTTTAAAGGTCATTCACGAAGACACTTCCCTAAAGCAAGCACTATGAGCAGAGTTAAGCTTAAGGGACTAAATGTGCCAGTTATACCACGTGTCACCCTTGTGTGTACAAAATTCAATTATACCTAGTGTAGAATAGTTACCACAAGGCGAGTAATGTCTGTGAAGATGTAGAAACAAAATGCCAAAGATGAAGAGGTAAAAATCGAATGGTAAAGGAAGAATGTGATAAAAGGTGAAAGGAATAAGATTGCATTTATTCATATCCTACAGATATAATATAATTCCAGAACATTATGCAGGCATGATGTTGGGGAGAATCAATAAGGGTTTCACACTCGATGATATTGATATATAAGTGGGAATGAACACTTGATACATAAGGATCCCGTACAAGAGGTAAGTTAAGACAAAGGACATAACCCAAGAGGCGTTACATAAAATAAAGATATGAGAGTGGACCAATGGGTAGTCAGTAGTTGATTCAGGAAGAGCCTAGTTATGGATAGATAGGAGGATATAGGCAAATTAGTAGATCATGCAAGATAAACGTAGTGAAACCCAGCATAGGAAATTAAGTCTCTTAGATACAAAATCATAATCCTCGAGAAATATTAAGACATGAGTTGGGGTAGTAGAAGGTACAATATAAGTGTTACAGAAATAAAAGAGTGCCACAATGGAGACAACTGAAATTTCAATTCAGAAGAAACCCTACAAGCACAAGGGCATGGAGGTAAGTAACTAAGGATAATGATAGGCGAGTAAGAACATCAGAAATACGTGGGATATACAATGTAATAAGGTCTCAGCTTTATAAGAGTTAGAAGTTCTTCCCTAATTACTACAACGAAAGACTAGCTGAGGAAATAAGGAAGCAGGCTTCAACATAAGCATAGAGACCTAAAGTAGAAATGGTCTTGTAACAACAGTCTCACTATAATGTTGTATGCACTCCATAAGAAAGGGGAACCTATCATAGCTAATGAACGGAAGAAGAAGAAAAAATCAATCAAAAGTTGATAATTGAGATCATATGAGTTACAATGAACTCCCGTATTCATGGGCACTAAGATAGGCCTATCCATGCAGCAAGTGGAAGAACGACCAGGAAAAGTAATTGTTTACATTTAAAGACAACTGAGAAGGCGTGAAAGGAAATCTATGGTGCTAACATGATGAAAGGAAGGTTAAGAGTAGTATAAGTAGATGTGCGTAGGTCGCAAGATAAAGTATGGTAGAGCAACAAGGTTTTAGCTAGGAATGAGTGAATGAGTAAGGATAAGAAAAGGTGTGTGAGAAGGTGACGAGAATAGGTAATTCCTCGGGATTAAGCCCATCACAACAAGAGAGCTGATGGTTTCCATACAGTGATAAAAATCTCAGTATATCATGAGTGAACTCAAAGGATTTTAAAACTAGGAGCATTTAGAAGAGATAGAATGCTACCATGGTAGTAAAATAAGAGTGTAATTCTGATAAATTATAAGAGGATGACGTTTAGACCTTTGATTGAGTAATGATTTAGAGAACAAGTATTTCATGAACTGCACGTGATTAGAATACCCCAATAATATGAATCACATTGGGATGCTATGAAATACAGTTATTGCATTATAGTATCGTCCCTAAGTGGATCAGGAAAATCACTCCAGATGCTCCTCGATGAGACGTGAACCCTAGTGACAATATATTACATAAGAGATTTTAAATTATCAGTGGTAGATTATAGATCAATATGAAGGTGAATCAACAATGAATGTATGAAAGTTACAAAGTATGAGATGATATTATGTTGTCATTATTAAGATGAACGGTAATGAGGAAGCATTAAATGGTTTAGATTTATACATATAGGATAAGCGGTGAGAGAAAAACCTGGAGTTGGGTGGAAAGTCTCCATAATAATAAACCGAAGTAAGAATTATGGTATAGTATGACCTACCTAGTAGTGGTAAATTCATAAGAATAAATAACTGAGCTATGAAACAAGATATAGCAATAGTCGTAAGTTCAATAAAATACCAAACAAAGAACTTTAGTACACCTATAGATGCCCAGAGGGACAGCTTGTCATAGTACAATATATCTTCACCAAGTGAATCATAAAGATAGGTTAAAAGCTAACAAGAAATAAAAAAGGAGATAAGAGTCGCATTGGCACACATTCAAGGTTAGGATTGTGTAGGTTGCATGAAAGAAGGTAGAAATAGTTGGGACATTGAAAGGAGTTCAACCATAAGTCGTGGTGTGAGAAAGAGGCCTAAAGGGGGGAATGTTCTAGCCTTTTGATTTATTCACCGAACAACTCCCGATATGCCAAAGAAAATATTAAATTATTCGTAAGAGTTATTGCTTAAGATATGGAAAAGTGCATTAGTCAACATTCGAGGACGAATGTTCCAAAGGGGGGAATGATGTTACACCCCATGTTTTCGTACGTGAGAGTACATCGTAAGTCAATTGATGTAAGCTCAAAAATAAGATTCTATTTGATGGAATATAAAGTAAGTTAATTATGTTACTTTGGAGGTTACAAATATTTAAGATCATGAATAACGAGTACCAAGAGGGTTGGAAAGCTTAGAAGCTAAACTAATTGAAGAAAATAAGTTTCGTCGAAAGCCGACGAGTTTGGAATGTTATAACATGTACTTAGGGTGAGACTATGGTTAATTACATGATAAGGAGGTTATTCTATGAGTTAATTTTTATCGTATGATATTTGTGTTCTACGTTTTGAAGTCAAGCAAGTGGTGGAACAAAAGTTGGCAAAGGTCTTCACAAGTTACACTCATAATGTGCTTAACATTAGGTCAAATGTAACTGAGATTTTCTCCCGATATACTTTGAATTAGGAGATTATCTACATAACAAACTGAATATCTATGAGTCTAGTTTCCAAATAATTAAACCGTTCATCGATACGACATAGGAATAGAGAGAGATTTGCAATTTTGCAAGATTGTGCAGACAACATAAGTGACAAGTAGGTGGATCACTAGAGCTTTTTGAGCAATACATTTCATGTGATATTTGAGGTATTATTGGGACATATATATACCAAATTAAAGGTATTGGAATTTAGTTTCCAATTCTCTTAACCTTTCGTTCATACGACATCAGGATAAAAATATATAAGCGTGGAAGATGGACCAATCCTAGGGTGCCAAGCCAGCACCTCTTTGACTTTTCCAAACTTGATATATATAAACCTTAGGTCGGCTTTCTCTTTATTATTCAGAATAAAACGACCATAGAACACCCATAAACATAACCTCAATCTATTTTCTAGGTTTTCAAAGAAGATTATCATTCCGGGCAAGAAATCGAGAAGCAATAACATCAAAATGATCCCTACGACGTAAGTGTCATTATACCGCCTCTCCTTTTTATTTGTAGTTAGAGTTTTGGAAGGTTATTCATAGTTAATAAACGTCTAATATATGTATTTAAGTTTTTAAATATAAATTAAGGTTGATAAATATTTTTCCTAATGGTTAGACCTCACGGGACGGTGATCGGAAGCCGTGAGTTCGAGTTATTTGACTTGTAGCGGACTGTTTTGTGTTGTTGTTGGGCTACGTGTTTTACTACTGTTTTGTGGAGTTTTGGAGGAGGAAGAGTGTGGAGAAACATCATATAGATGTAGGGTTGTGATCTAGTCGTTCATTGTAACATTTCCGGGTCATTTGACACGACTACGGTGGTCGTCTTATGTGTGAAGTGATTAGGTTATGTGTGGACTGTTTTGGGAGGCTCAATATGATTATTATTGATGTTGTTTGGGCTGTTTGGTGATTTTTTTGACTTTTATGAAGTCATATAAATAGGGGAGGTTTTGTTTGTTTCATCGTAAAATAGGTTGTGGTCGATACATAATAGTTATGACGCTTAAACGATAATGATAGTGTCGTTGCTCTTATTGTAGATTAAGGAGTTATGACATTTGCGTAGCTTGAGCTTGGGGCAGTATATACAAGGTATGTGAGGCTATCCCTTTCCTTATTTTTCACGAATCCTCTTGTATATAATGCAATGAACGAGCTTCCAAAGATACTCTACTCTTAGAAGCTAGCAGTACTTACATTGTTTCCCTTCTTATGGAGCAATTGATGTTGAGGTTGCTTCTCTTATTCTTATATTATCAATGTTGTTGGTACTTCTTGATTTTTATAAGATTGTCGATGAAGAGTTAGCCCTAATGATGTGTACGGAGAATACCGACCTTACGTCACTCCGTAATGTTCAGAACATGATTCCAATGAGTCCTGCATGCATTATATATATGTATCTATTTTACTCTACCGAGTCGCGCTATAATCGGCTGGGTATGGCACCTATTTTGCAACCACTGATCAGTTGGGTTTACCGAGTCCTCTTTGAGGTCGGGTATGATATGATGATGATGAGTCCCACAGAGGCAAATGTTCTATGATGATGATGATGCCCACAAAAGCGGATGTTTAAAAAGATTATGTATATATATATGTATCATGCGTTTCATGTTAATGTCTCTTAAAAGCACTCAGATGCTACAGGTTGTATCTCTTACATCTCTCTTTACATTACTGTTCTTTTTTATTCTTTCCTGCCTTACATACTCAGTACTTTATTCGTACTGACGTCCTTTTATTTGTGGACGTTTCATGTCGTGCTGCAGGTCCTGATAGACAGGTAGACACAGCTCCCCCACCACAATAGGCTTTCCAGTTCAGCGGTTATAGGCGAGATCCCTTCTCCGGACTTGCCGTGGTCTTGGTGTGCATTTTTGTTATAGATATTATGGGTATGTAGGGGCCCTGTTTCGGCTATGTTTCATCACTTATGCTCCTTTAGAGGCTCATAGACAGGTGTCGACTCATGTATAGTTTGGTCTACCTTGTTGGCTAATTTTTGTTGTATAGTCTTTCATGGCAGCGTTGTAGCTCGTACCTTTTATATAGTTTCTTAGCAATCATGTCATCCTATGTGATGTATGTTCATGATCCATATCTACCATTATATTGATATTGGTATCCCTTAAAGATAATAAGAACGTTAGATAAAATGTATGTTGGTGCTCGGCAAATATGGCTCGGGTGCTAGTCATGATCCTCCAGTTTGGGTCGCGACAGAATCGATCATGCGACGCGGCCAACATAAAAATAATAAGGCTAGCCTGGTCGCGAATCATACATGCGACTCAGGTGCTCATATATACACATATTCACATAATAAATCCGTATTTTTATCAAGAAAGCAGTTTCTCAGGAAAGTGGTAAAATTTTTCTTAAAGGAACATGAAATATAACTTTTAAAGCTTTGTTTTGAAACTCATTTGCCAAGTTTAATAATATTCCATAATATAACCCTATCAGGTATACAATTATCCACGGAGGAATCAATTCTCTTTCTAGATGATTAAGAAAATGAACTCTAGTCTTCTTTAGATATTCAATTACAATTTCGGTTATATTAGTAGTCTAATATTACAGGCAGGATCACAGGTACAACACGTAAGGCATGCTAATGGGTCCTAAACTACCCGGACATGGCATAATAGTAGCTACGCACGGACTTCCGTCACCTCGTGCGTACATAGCCCCCAAAGATAATAGCACATACTTAATTAGTTCACCTAGGGGGACAATTCCCCCTCGCAAAGTTAGAAAGGAAACTTACCTCGCTCCGAAATTCCATAACCGGCTTCCAAGACCTTTCGACGACTCCAACGGACGCAAGACGCCCCAAAACTATCAAAATAACAGCAAACCAATGAAAATATACTCTAATATTTGCAACAATTCCAAATTATATAATTTCCCAACCCCGCTCAGCGAATTGACCAAAATGCCGGTGTCCGAAATTTCTTGAAGATATATTCTACCCATATCTTTATTAGTTAAAATATATAACTTACTCTAAATTCTATGCTCAAATTCGTGGCTAAAAATCCAAATTACCATTTCTAGGTTTTCTTCAATATTTCCAAAACTATCCACAATTTTCATGTATAATTCCATGCAATAACCTTGTATTTAACTTAGAAACATGAAGGAATTACTTACCTTGTGATCCTTGACAAAAACCCACTCTTGAAGCTCCTCAAAATCGTCCAAACCAAAAGAAAATGGAAGGACATGAGCAATAAATCTCGATTTTAAAACATTCTGCCCAGGCCATTTTTCGCACCTGCGATCCAACTCCCGCACCTGCGATACCGCAGGTGCGACCAAACCGCCGCACCTGCGGCTTTCTTCAGCTCCAGCCAACTTCGCACATGCGCCCCATAGCCCGCATCTGCGACTTCGTAGGTGCGAAAATATCATTGCCCCTGCGCTCCCAGCCAGACCACCATTTCTTTGTTCCTGCGGCCAAAGCCTCGCAGGTGCGGTCACACCAGATGACAGTAATTCCAGCTCCCCTTCTAACTTCAAATATTGATCCGTTAACCACCCGGAATCCTTCCGAGGCCCCCGGGACCCTGTCCAATTATACCAAACTGTTCCAAAACATAATGCGGACTTTCTCAAGGCCTCAAATCACATCAAACAACATCGAAACCACGAATCGCACCCAAATCCCAACTTTACGAACTTAGAAATTTCCAACTTCTACATCTGATGCCGAAACCTATCAAATCACGTCTGATTGACCCCAAATTTTGCACACAAGTCATATTTGACATTACGGATCTGCTCCAACTTCCGGAATTGCATTCTGACCCTGATATCAAAATTTTGCACTTCCGATCGGATTTCTCGAAACTCTTCAAATTTTATCTTTAGCCAAATGACTTCAAAATAACCTACGGACATCCGAATTCACTTCCGATCACGCTCCCAACTCTAGAATCACCATACAGAGCTATTCCTAGGCTCAGAATTGTAAACGGACTTCAATAACACTGAAATGCCTTACAACCCAAATTTATGAAATTCTTCTAAAATGCTATCTTCCATAATATACGCCGAATGCTCTCGGGTTATCCAAAACCCGATCCGGATATACGCCCAAGTCTGAAATCATCATACAAACCTGCTGGAGCCTTCAAATCCTGATTCAGAGGTCGTTAACTCAAAATTCCAATCTTAGTCAATTTCCCCAACTTAAGGCTTCTGAAATGAGAATTTTCTTTCCAAACCAACTCTAAACTTTCCGAAATTCAATTCCGACCATAGCTACAAGTCATAATACCTGAAATGGAGCTGCTCACGACTTCAAACCGCTGAACGACATGCTAGAGCTCAAAACGATCGGTCGGGTCGTTACATTCTCCCCACCTTAAATAGACGTTCGTCCTCGAACGTGCTAAGAACTGCTCTGGAGTTATCTGAAATCACTATTTAACATTTCGAGCACTAGCCCGTGATACCACAACCCGGTTGAGTACATTAGCTTGATTAAATCTAAAGATTTCTTCTTTTATCCATATAATAAGCTCAGAACCTAGTTCCAATACCTGAAATTTTCTCTGCCAGGCCTAGTTCCAATATATAAACACCGTATCAACTACCAGACGATACACCCGAATATGACTGCATACCTTTGCTGAATTAGCACCATGAACCGCAAAATTCATCACCTAACCACAATGACGTTCCCTGAACCTTAATAGATAAAATTCCACGAATCTGATGCTCCCAATGCACCTCATGATATATATACATACATACTGCTATAATGCTAACGATACCACCACAACGGAAGAGATGTGTAGAAATTCATACCCAACTACAGAGTTAAAAAATCATTGAATATCTCATCTTGACTAATATCGTCACCTCATTATGAACCTGAATAATGGTATTTGTTCTTTAATATACACTTCAAATAACCTTATCGCACTGATCCTTGATCCGATAATCTCGTCTCACCTAGTGTGAACTGCTCAGACAACAAATCACCCCAAACATGACCAACAGCCTCACATGATACCACATCGCGCCAATAGGCCATAACTCGAACATGATAATAAGAAACGACTCAAGAAGGGACTATTCAACTCACGTAACTAATATGAACTTTTCTCAGAAAATAGGAAGTAGAACATAAGAAAAATAAATATCGTAACCTTACTCATCATCACACTGTTGCGGCGTGCAACCCGATCAAAATAACATACCCGTGACGACGTGCCACCCGATCCACACATAAAATTTACATAAGAGGATATATATGGATCTAATTTGCTCACTATTACAAATTACTGAATATCGATCATAAGCATGCTAAGTGCATAATACCATCCTGGGGAGACTGACAAAGCCATATGCTCACAAGACTCAAGCACAACTGAGGTGCGATATATATATATATACACTCTGAATGTCAAGAGCTATCCTGCTCACATAACATCCCCACTACGCGGGACCTCAACACATAGAAAATTATCAAGCCATTTCACAACTCACACGGCACAATCATAATATCACATGAATTTGAAGAAGACGGAACAACCTCTGATGTTCTAATACCTTTCCATGAAAAATAACTCTACTGAAATGAACATGCCTGGCTCATACGGAGCCCATAATCATATTTAAATCCATCCACAAACACCGAGTCTACCTTGCTTGCACCAAACTAAGCTAATAGCTTTACCTGGGTCCGTATTAACCCACTTTCTCTCATAATACACGAGAACAACCATCATCATCGGGACAAACACTCCATAATCCACAATCAACTGAACCTGTAACGATCCGACCGGTCGTTTTGAGAAAATCAAACTTCGTTCAGTGGCATAAGGTCTGGAATAGCTTCATATTATGAGTATCGACTTACGTGCATGGTGGAATTCGTCTTTCGGATGGTTTAGAGTCAAATTGGAAGAAGGAACCTTGTTTTGGAAGTTTGAACGGTGAAAAGTTGACCAGAATTGGACTTTTGGGTAAACGACCTCGGAATGGGTCTTGGACGATCTCAAAAGCTTTCTATGGTGATTTTGGACTTAGGCGCGCATCCGGATTCAGAGTTGGAGGTCCGTAGAGTGAATTCAGGCATTTTGGCGAAAATTGGAAAAAGTTGAAGTTTTGGGAATGAAGAAGTTTGATCCACAGTTGACTTTTGTGAGATCAGGGTCGAAATGCGATTCCGAGAGTTGGAGCAGCTCTGTTATGTCATTTTGGACTTGTCTACAAAATTGGCTTCATTCCGAGTTGAATTGATAGGTTTCGTCATGAGATTCAATATTTGAAGAATGGGAAGTTCATAAGCTTGATTTTTGGTTTGATTCGTCGTTTCGATGTTGTTTTATGTGATTTGAAACTTTGAACGAGTATGTGTTAGGTTATATGACTTTCATGTGTGATTAGACGGGGTCCCGGGAGACTCGGGTGTGTTTCGGATGGGCTACGGATCATTTTCTTCCATTTTGAACTTCTAAGTTGCTGCTTCTGATATCCTTCTTCGCGATCGCGAAGATTCTCCCGCAATCGCGATGCCTTGCTGAAGACCTCCTGGAATTTTCCTCTTCATTTTTGCATGATCCCTCCCGCGTTCACGAAGCCCAGCTTACTTCCCCATCGCGTTCGCGTAAGCTCTCACACGTTCGCGTAGGGTAACTCCTGGACCTCGCCATTTTCCTTCATCCCGTTCGCGTAGCTTCATCAGCCCAGACCTTCGCATTCACGTGATGCACCTTGCGTTCGCGAATGGCAATTTTCTAGCCTTCACTTTTTTTCTTCTTCGCGAACGCGAGCCTACTTCTGCGTTTGCGATGCATTAAATGCCTGGACAGTTATAAACACTTCAAAACCGAGGGTTAGCCATTTTTATAAAAACACAAGCTTGGGAGCTCAGATTTGGGAGAAATTTCAAAGGTTTTTCGAGGGCAACTACTGGGTAACGATTCTCTATTCCCTTATGCTTAAAACCCACTAATCTAATCACTAATTCCCCCTTAATTTCGGATTTTTGAATGAAAAATGGGTAAAACTTCATAGACCGAATTTTTGAGTTTTGATTGGGTTTTTTACATACGTTTTGAGAGGTTTTTATATGGTTAGACTCGTGAGAGTACGAGGGTTCTGAAAATGTAAAATTTATCCAATTCCGAGATGCTGGACTGAGGGGAATTTTGGTCATTTTACCTAATTTCACGTCTTAGTTTTGATTGAATAGTAGAATCAGTTGCTAGAGTTATTTATGATATGTAATTGAATTGAATAGATTTGGTCCATTGGATCCAGATACTCGTGGCAACCGTGTGGTTTCGAGTTGATTTTGAGCCGGTTCGAGGTAAGTATCTTGCCTAATCTTGTGTAGGGCACTTCCCCTTAGGATTTGAGTCTTATCTGTTGATTGTCTTCTTTGTACGCGAGGTGACGAGTGCGTGCTCGGATTTAATTGTGGAAAATTTTCTCTTTTTGGTTTATTCTTGTTGCCTAATTGACTCTTGTTTTATTTAATTGAAGATCCCTACTGTTCCATAGTCGCGTTATCTTCTGTAATTGCTTGCCTCTATTTGGAAATCATTAGTATCTCTCATGTAATTAATTGGTCTTAATAGAGGTTACGGTTATCTTTCCTTTGCTTATCTTTGATTGAAATCATTGTATATTCTTCGTAACTTGCCCAACTGTAAAAGAAGTTAGATATCCTATGTTTAGTTGATAATTCCTTATTTGAAATTATTTGATTCATGTTAAATTCCTTGTTGTTGAACTACGTGTTATGGAATCGTTGTTTCATATTATTCTCCCTTGTTGCGTTGTTCTTATTACGCTTAGTATTCTCTGTTATGGTTATTCCTTGTGATCTAGTTGTACCGCCTCCTGGTGAATGGAGGCACCTGAGTTGATTTCCTTGATTTGTTCTTGTAAAAATTCTTATTTTTTGTGTTGTACTTGTGATGGTGGTGCACGAGGTTTCTTCCGTGCGATTGTTGATATTGTGATGCACGATGTTTCTGCTGTGCGGTTGTTGATATTGTGATGCACAAGGTTTCTGCCGTGCGGTTGTTGATATTGTGATGCACGAGGTTTCTACTGTGCGGTTGTTGATATTATGAGCACGAGGTATCTGCCGTGCGGTTGTTGATATTGTGATGCACGAGGTCTCTACCGTGCGGTTGTTGTTGAGGAGTTGCACGAGGTCTTTGCCGTGCTATTGTTGCTATTGATGTATTGCACATGCGATGTAATAAGGCGGGATATGTTTATATGATTATATGTGGGTTGCGCATGTGGCGGAGCAAGTTAGGAACATTATGATGCACGTGTGGCGGAATAAGGCGGCACTTATTATATTGTTATTTGCACGCATGGCGTAATAAGGTGGGCTATGTCAGGGGTTAGTTCTAAAGAATTGTGACGGCCTATAGAGGCATTCCTATGTTTTTTAATATTGTGATTGTGGGTTGCTTACTTGTATGAGCCTTATTGCTTGGTAGTTGTGAGGAAACATCATATGTGCAGTTCGTTCTCCTTTTTATGTTACTAGTTGGTAGAATTCTTGTTAAAACACTTGGACAAGCATACACGTAGTTGAACACTCCTATTAGAGGTTAATTCCTCCTGATTTTGCTAAGGGTGGAGGTACGCCCTTGTTTATCCATCATATATGTGAGAATGGCCCTAGTTAGCCAGTTAGTTGTCAGCATGATTGTGAGACTGATGGGGCACAGGATGCCAAGTGTTAGATTTCAGATGCTGGGGTTTCGTGAGTTGTGGTTTGTCCAAGATTTGGTAAGACTATGGAAAGATTTGAATAAGACCTTATGTGAACATCATCTTAGGTTATGAGTTATTGTTTTGTTTTCCCCTTACTGTGTTGTGACCTTAGGATTTAGATTGTGATTTTGTCGTTATTACGTATCATCATTTATCATTTTCTCGTTGTTGCTTGTTGTTCTTTCTCCCTTATGGTGAATTGTAGCATTAATGTTTTCTTCGTGCAGTCTTTACATATTTATATATCATTTCAGTTGTACCTATGATTATACTATTTATTTGACCGGTAGGTGTCTCGACTGTCCCTCGTCACTACTCCACCGAGGTTAGTCTTGATACTTACTAGGCATCGTCGTGGTGTGCTCATGCTACTCTTCTACACATTTTTGTTGTGCAGATATAGGTACTCCCATTTAGTTCTGTCAGCCTTGGAAGGAAGCGTTTCTATAGAGACTTCGAGGTATATCTGCTACGTCCGCAGACCGAGGAGTCACTTCCTATCTTCTGTAATAAGTATAGCCTTTCAGTATTTTTCCTTTGTTTAGACATTCTTGAGTTAGAGCCTCTTATGTATCCCTTAGCTTGTGATTTGTGATATTTCGGGTTTTGGGAATTGTGTTGGCTTCGGGGCTGTTATTGTATGTGCCGAGCGGCACCTTAAACGCTGTTTATTTTACTAGTTTAGTTTTTAATTATTTTCTTTCGCAATTATGGTTTATCTTCCGCATTGTTAGGCTTACCTAGTTGTAAGGACTAGGTTCCGTCACAACATATTCCCGGAGAGTGAACTGGGGTCGTGACAAGTTGGTATCAGAGCACTAGGTTCATAGGATTCACAGATCACAAGCCAGTTTTATTAGAGTCTCGTGGATCGGTACGGAGACGTCTGTACTTATCTGCGAGAGGCTATGTAACCGTTAGGAAAATTCCACTTCATTTGATTTCCCTGTCGTGCGATATTTGACATTTTCAATCCTAAACCTCTGTCTTCTGCTCTCTCACAGATGGTGAGGACATTTACTACCTGAGGTGATCAAGCACCCGCGCCCCCTGCTGAGACCGTCGAAGGTTGGGGCCGGGGTAGAGTTCGAGGACGCGCACGTGGTGCAGCGAGAGCACCTGACACGCCTACTGCTACTACTACTCCAGCCCTTCAGGAGACTTTGGCTTAGTTCATGAGCATGTATACCACTTCAGCTCAAGCAGGGTTGCTTCCCCTTGCTGCAGCCACATCCCAGGCCGGGGGAGGAGTACAGACTATTGTCGCCCGCACTCCTAAGCAGCGAGCGCATGTTGAGCAGGTCCCTAAAATTATTCATGTGCCGCCTGCAGCACCAGTTCAGCCCGAGGGCATGGCAGCGGCTTCCGAGCAGGAGCAGATGAGACTAGAGAGATTCAAGAAGTATGATCCTCTGGTATTCAGTGGATTAGCATCAGACGATGACTTGGGGTTTCTTGATGAGTGTTGCCGCATTCTCCGTACTATGGGTGAGTGTTGCCGCATTCTCCGTACTATGGGTATCTCTGGATCGAGCGGGGTTTCTTTCACTACTTTCCAGCTTCGAGGAGCCGCCTATGATTGGTGGCGCACCTATGAGTTAGACAGCCCAGACGAGGCATCTTCACTGACTTGGACCCAATTTTCAGATATGTTCCTGAGAGAGTTTGTTCCTCAGAGCCTCAGAGATGCATAGCGCGAGGAGTTTGAGCATTTGCGCCACGGTGCTATGACCATCTCGTAGTATTTACGCGCTGGTGATTGGTTTCTACTGTTCGTGAGAAAGTTCGTCGGTTCATTGAGGGGCTTATTCTCAGCATCAGATCCAGTATGGCTCGTAGTTGGAGATGGATATTCCATATCAGCAGGTGGTGAACATTCCTAGGAGGATAGAGGGTATGCATGCCAGAGAGAGAGAGGGCAGGCAAGGTCACGAGAAAGAGAGCAGACGAGATCGGGAGAGAGAGTCTGAGAAGGCGAAGAGGCCTCGTAGATCGGGAGATATACTGGTCCATATTTTAGAGGCAGGTTGCGTCATGGTAGAGGTTTTGCGGGTCAATTAGTCCAGTTCGTGCTTCAGGCTTTGCATGGTGACCCAGGTGTTCATGGGTCTCATATTACTCATATCGCACAGTTTCCACCGCCTCGTTAGCAGAGGTGGTGCTTTGAGTGTGGAGATACTAGCCACATGGTAAGAGATTGTCCCAGACTTCGGACCGATGTGTCATAGTGAGGTATTCAGGCAGGCAGAGGGCGCCCAAGAGGGGGAGGCTCGGCTCGTGATGTGTTCACAGAGTAGGCTTGAGGCTGGTGCGCTAGTTGAATGTCATTTAGGTACAGACTCGATTTGTTATAGAGGGGCACTATTTGTAGTTCCTCACAGTTCTGTTTATCGGGATGAGTAGCCTTATTTGTTGTCCCACTTTGTGTTTCATGATTTGTACTCTGTTTATGTGATTATCCTGATGGAAAGTTCGATGAGTGATAGCCGTATCTATCGTCTGTTTCTAGCTATTGTCGAGAGTTATGAGGCTAGTAGTAAATTCATGTTACCTGTTTCGGTCGGTTTGATGTGATTTCTGAGTATTCTTGGTTACGAGCTGTGATTTATATGCTCCACCGGTGTGGGAGCCAATCTGTGTTGTGAGTTGTAGACGAAATTGATCTAGTGTGAGTCTCTATATAGGTTGAGGTATATCCTACTTGTGATTCAGTGTTGAGGGCGGGACCCTCGTGATTTCAGCTGAATTGATATGTTTAGACCGGGCTGTGTACCACGGTGAGGGTTAAATCAGTATAATATCCTTGTGAGTCTTTTGTATACTTTCATTCTTTCTTGTTAGATGTTTTGTAGATTTTGTGTTTTGTAGATTGTGCTAGTTTGACTTGTTTGATAGTTCCCTTATGTGTTTCCCTTCGGATATCCAGTCATTTTCATTCTATGCTTGGTGAGTTTTAGCTTGTGGGGCATGTGCTCGTTGGTATTAGCTGAGGTGAGGTTATTCGGGTGTTTTGTTCTATGGTTTTCGTGGTTATTGTATCATCGCCAGTGTTGTGGAGGTTTGAAAAGAGTTCCTATTGAATATGAGACCTTCGCGTTCGTACGGATGTGATCTCAAGCAAGTATTGCTATCATAAATGTTCTTGTGAGCCTATGTGTGGTGTGTCATGTTGTGTGGTTATACCCTGCATATGTGGCATGAATTGAAGCAGCTGGTTGAGACTGATACCGAATATGGATTTAGAATCGGGTCTTTTGGGAAGGGATGGAAGGTGAGAATTCTGGCTTGAAGGCTTATTGGTATTGTTAGAAAGGTTAAATTTCAATTGAGATAGTGCCGTCAGGCTTAAAGTGGTTTGGGGTGACGTGGGATCACCTGCGGGTGTATGTTGGAAGTGTGCACTCAGTGACTTGAGGACTTCGAGGCGAATCTAGCATGTTCGAGGACGAACGTTGGTTTTAAGATGGGGAGGATGTAACGACCCGACCGGTCAGAATATGAGTATCCATAGAGTGAATTGAGGCATTTTGGCAAAAATTGGAAAAAGTAGAAGTTTGGGGAATGAAGAAGTTTGATCCATAGTTGACTTTTGTGATATCGAGGTCGGAATGTGATTCCGAGAGTTGGAGCAGCTCCGTTATGTCATTTTGGACTTGTCTGCAAAATTGGCGTCATTCCGAGTTGAATTGATAGGTTTCGGCATGAGATTCGATATTTGAAGAATGGGAAGTTCATAAGCTTGATTTTTGGTTTGATTCGTCGTTTCGATGTTGTTTTATGTGATTTGAAACTTTGAGCGAGTCCATGTTAGGTTATATGACTTGCATGTGTGATTAGACGGGGTCCCGGGAGCCTCGGGTGTGTTTCGGATGGGCTACGGATCATTTTCTTCCATTTTGAACTTCAGAAGTTGCTGCTTCTGATATCCTTCTTCGCGATGGCGAATATTCTCCCGCGATCGCGATGCCTTGCTGAAGACCACCTGGAATTTTCCTCTTCGCGTTCGTATGATCCCTCCCGCATTCGTGAAGCCCAGCTTACTTCCCCATCGCTTTCGCGTAAGCTCTCACGCGTTCGCGTAGAGTAACTCCTGGACCTCGCCATTTCTCTTCATCGCGTTCGCGTTCCAGGCGTTGCGTTCGTGTAGCTTCATCATCCCAAACCTTCGCGTTCGCGTGATGCACCTTGCATTCGCGAAAGTCAATTTTCCAGCCTTCACTTTTTTTTTTCTTTGCCAACGCGAGCCTACTTCTGCGTTCGCGATGCATTAAATGCCTGGGCAGTTATAAACACTTCAAAACCGAGGGTTAGCCATTTTTATCAAAACACAAGCTTGGGAGCTCAGATTTGGGAGAAATTTCAAAGTTTTTTCGAGTGCAACTACTGGGTAACGATTCTCTACTCCCTTATGCTTAAAACCCACTAATCTACTCACTAATTCCCCCTTAATTTCGTATTTTTGAATGAAAATGGGTAAAACTTCATAGACTGAATTTTTGAGTTTTGATTGGGTTTTTGACATCCGTTTTGAGAGGATTTTATATGGTTAGACTCGTGAGAGTACGAGGGTTCTGAAAATGAAAATTTATCCGATTCTGAGATGCTGGCCTGAGGGGCATTTTGGTCATTTTACCTAATTTCGCGTCTTAGCTTTGAATTAAATAGTAGAATCAGTTGATAGAGATGTTATTTATGATATGTAATTGAATTGAATAGATTTGGGGCATTGGATCCGGATACCGGTGGCAATCGTGTTGTTTCGAGTTGATTTTGAGCCGGTGCGAGGTAAGTATCTTGCCTAACCTTGTGTGGGGGACTTCCCCTTAGGATTTGAGTCTTCTCTGTTGATTGTATTCCTTGTACGCGAGGTGACGAGTGCGTGCTCAGATTTAATTATGGAAAATTTGCCCTTTTTGGTTTATTCTTGTTGCCTAATTGACTCTTGTTTTGTTTAACTGAACATCCCTACCCTTCCATATTCGCGTTATCTTCCGTAATTGCTTGCCTCTATTTGGAAATCATTAGCATCTCTCATGTAATTAATTGGTTTTAATAGAGGTTATGTTTATCTTTCCTCTGCTCATCTTTGATTGAAATCAATGTATATTCTTCGTAACTTGCCCAACTGTAAAAGATTTTAGATATCCTATGTTTAGTTGATTATTCCTTATTTGAAATTATTTGATTCATGTTAACTTTCTTGTTGTTGAACTACGTATTATAGAATTGTTGTTTCATATTATTCTCCTTTGTTGCGTTGTTCTTATTACGCTTAGTATTCTCTGTTATGGTTATTCCTTGTGAGCTAGTTGTACCGTCTCCTGGTGAACGGAGGCACCTGAGTTGATTTCCTTGCGTTGTTCTTGTAAACATTGTCATTTGTTCTGTTGTACTTGTGATGGTGGTGCACGAGGTTTCTGCTGTGAGGTTGTTGATATTGTGATGCACGAGGTTTCTGCCGTGCGGTTGTTGATATTGTGATGCACGAGGTTTCTATCGTGTGGTTGTTTATATTGTGATGCACGAGGTTTCTGCCGTGAGGTTGTTGATATTGTGATGCACGAGGTCTCTGCCGTGCGGTTGTTGTTGAGGAGTTTCACGAGGTCTTTGTCGTGCTATTGTTGCTATTGATGTATTGCACATGCGGCGTAATAAGGCAGAATATGTTTATATGCTTATATGTGGGTTGCGCATGTGGCGGAATAATGTGGGAACATTATGATGCACGTGTGGAGAAATAAGGAGGCACTTGTTATATTGTTATTTGCACAGGTGGCGTAATAAGGTGGGCTATGTCAGGGGTTAGTTGTAAAGAATTTTGACAGCCTGTGGAGGCATTCCTATGTTGTTTAATATTGTGATTGTGGGTTGCTTACCTGTATAAGCCTTATCGCTTGGGAGTTGTGAGGAAACATCGTACGTGCAGTTCGTTCTCCTTTTTATGTTACTAGTTGGTAGAATTCTTGTTAAAACACTTGCACAAGTATACACGTAGTTGAACACTCCTATTAGAGGTGAATTCCTCCTGATTTTTCTAAGGGTGGAGGTACGCCCTCATTTATCCATCATATATGTGAGAATGGCCCTAGTTAGCCACTTATTTGTCAGCATGATTGTGAGACTGATAGGGCACAGGATGCTAAGTGTTAAATTTCAGATGCTGGGGTTTCGTGAGTTGTGGTTTGTCCGAGATTTGGTAAGATTGTGGAAAGAGTTGAATAAGACCTTATGTGAACATCATCGTAGGTTATGAGTTATTATTTTTTTTCCCTTACTCTGTTGTGACCTTGGGATTTAGATTGTGATTTTGCCGTCATTACGTATCATCATTTATTATTTTCTCGTTGTTGCTTGCTGTTCTTTCTCCCTTATGGTGAATTGTAGCATTAATGTTCTCTTCATGCAGTCTTTACATATTTATATATCATTTCCGTTGTACCTATGATTATACTGTTTATTTGACCGGTAGGTGTCTCGACTGTCCCTCGTCACTACTCCACCGAGGTTAGTCTTGATACTTACTGGGCACCGCCGTGGTGTGCTCATGCTAATCTTCTACACATTTTTGTTGTGCAGATATAGGTACTCCCATTTAGTTCTGTCAGCCTTGGAAGGAAGCGTTTCTATAGAGACTTCGAGGTATATCTGCTACGTCCGCAGACCGAGGAGTCACTTCCTATCTTCTGTAATAAGTATAGCCTTTCAATATTTTTCCTTTGTTTAGACATTCTTGAGTTAGAGCCTCTTATGTATCCCTTAGCTTGTGATTTGTGAGATTCCGGGTTTTGGGAATTGTGTTGGCTTCGAGAGTTGTTATTGTATGTGCCGAGCGGCACCTTAAACGCTGTTTATTTTACTAGTTTAGTTCTTAATTATTTTCTTCCGTAATTATGGTTTATCTTCCACATTGTTAGGCTTACATAGTTGTAGGGACTAGGTGCCGTCACGACATGTTCACGGAGGGCGAAGTGAGGTCGTGACAGAACCGAACGCCCTCCAGGCATAAATTCTCAAATAAGCAATGTTGCACTTCCTTATACTCTGTCTGAATCTTCAACCAATCAGGTGACTACATGTCACACTTGTACAATCTTCCTGTGGTCATGCTTCCACGACCTTCCACACAAGGCAACAAGTCTACACTTCTATACCACCGACCACACTAATGCTGCAAAGCAAATCAAGAACCCATAACTAGGATGCAAAGCCTCTTTCACCAAACACCGATCTCAAGTGACATTGAAGACAACACCAGCTTACTCTAAACATTCAAATCCTTTATTCTTGCTCATCTGAGCTCATGACATCCTTGTTAACACCGAACCGCAATCTCGATTCTTATTCCGAGTTACATACTGCGTACCGCACCTAACATGCCAATATGAGGTAGTGCAAGAATTCCATCATAACTTCTGAACCACCAATAGGGTGAACACTTCATCATATAGATACCTTTTACTTAAATCAATTCAAGAGTACCATATCAACACACGAGTGAATTCTCACAATCATCCATGCAAATCCTTAAGTAGTAGTCTATACCACCATAACCCTTCCGGGATCCTCCTACACCTGACAGGCCATAGCACTCAAATGCTCCCCCATGAAATCCATTACGATGGCCGACAAGCCCCGCACACACCGGCACAAACCACATGCATAACTTAATCACATCGAAGGAACTGATCACTGCCGTAAATGTGTCATTTCAACCATGTCTAATCAATCTATTTTCTTTTAATCATCTTTAATTGCATCAGGAATAATAGCAACTTCCTTCAACTCATAGAAAACACAACCCTCACTCATCCCGAGTGACCTTGATTCACGAGACTAAATCCAGCAACCCGTCTCATACCCTCCTGATAATATTTCTACAATCCGGATTTTATTTATCTCACTCCTCCAATTATCCTACACGCTGAAACATATCATAGAACCCCAACCATTTTCCTTTTCTCAGGAATTACGCTGCATAAGCTCAATCCTCGATCATACTGTTGCATGAAACCCTTAAACGCCGCATTCTTAACTTTGAATTCACTAGGACTGCTATTGAGAGTCACCCACTCTGACTGGTCCCGAATACAATCAACTCCAAGGCTCTTCTAGAACTTGAACACCCTTTTCAATGAAACACGTGACCGAGTCACTATCCTTACAACTCGCCTATGCCTTAAGCATAAATTCTGAATCTTCCAAAGCCTAACCCCGGTCTGACAGGGCCAAATTTTGCACACATTTATCAAATCCCACGCACAATCACCATTTTACTCCTTTCCCTTAGCTTCGATAACTTGTCGACACACCGACAATCTGCAACCCTATGATAACACAATCCTGCAACCCAACTGCAGATGGTAGGACTCCACCACTTAGCCCGAAGCTACTCCTTGCACTACTCTAGACCCTGCCGAGATCCTTTCTCCTTTGTTCACATGATCTTGCTCGACCAATCTGTCCAACTCTTCCAAATTCTCTTGTTAGCACTCCCTTAATACTCAAATTCTCTAGCATCATTCACACATTCTTCCTCCTACCGAATAGCCACTAGAATCCCTCGCAGAAACTTGCCAACCATGCCACCGCTAACCTATTCACAGGAGATAACACACCTGTGGAAATCCCCCCGCGAACACCTTCCAACGACGCTGAAATGCACGCTTATCTGCGACATCAATACCCCATCCTACGCCCTGCTTCATTTACCAACTTACTAGTCCATCCGCTCCTCATGGACATCCATTAAATGCACGACAATATCTTCAAATTCCAAGCTATGTTGCCGCTCCCCCACTTTACGACTGCTCCACTTCCGCTTCTTACACCTAGCCTCCTAGAAATGGAACCACTGCCTAGCCTATTCAGGATCACTCTCTGTAGCTCTTAAACTAGCAAATCACCAAGACTTCAAACTCTCCAAAGATCATCTTTCTCTAGCTGCCTTCATTATCAACACTTATCCGGTACTGAACCACCACACCTCACGGTCTCTGCCAACCGCATTCTTCAATACTTCTTCTCAATACTCTGACCTCACACAATCGAAGAAACCATAGCACCGACAAACTTAACACATTCCATTCGATCAATGTCAACGACTTCACGTCATAGGTGAATATCCCACCTTACTTGAAAACACCAAGTCTTACTACTTTATCAATCCAAAACCTGACCACCTATAGTCCAAATGCCTATCCTCTGCCAGAACTAAAATATCAAAATCTCTAAATCACACTCTGAGAAGACCTCCCTTCAAACCATTCATCACCCCCAATATACGGGCAATCATTCTATCATCATATCTATATCACGTGATAACCAATCGAAAGCATCATCACTACTTGAGCATAGCCTCAAAGTTCTCAGAAGCACAGCAACCGAGCTGAAACAACTTAATATTCTTCTGCAGAGCAACAACAACAGCCCCAACCAACTACACATGGGAAACATCTTGCACCATATCCGTAGCACCATATCAATTCCTCAAATTCCCGATTCACAACAAGCGCTTCGCGACGTGTAATATTGAGTAGGAATAAACATAGGCATAAGACTCAAAGGAATCGAATCGCACGATGAGGAATCAAGAAGGGAAGTACTCCTAACAGCCCTATAGCCTCTCGAAGATAGGTACAGACGTCTCCGTACCGATCCGCAAGACTCTACTAGACTTGCTCATGACTCGTGAGACCTACGGGAACCTAGTGCTCTGATACCATGTTGTCACGCCCCAAAATCCATAAGGTCGTGATGGCGCCGGACATCATATTCAGGCAAGCCAATCATTAATTAATTGAAATAATTTCTTGTTTTAGTATTTATGAAAACCATTACCTTTCACTTATTACATAATAACTAAATAGAATTTTTTAAGTAAATACAATGGTTTAAATAGTCCTGTTTTAGTAAATATATCCCAACACATCCCAGAACCCGGTGTCACAAGTACATGAGAAATTTTTAAGAATTTTACAATTTCTACAAAGCTTCTCCGAAATACAAGTGGACAAGGAAATTAAAATAATGTAATACAGTACGAGGGAGACTCTGCCAGCTACGGATCGCCTCTGGATGATGCAGCTCGCCTAAGTCTCCAAATCTGCCATAACGCTATGAAAGTACCTATGCAATAAAAATGCACAGCAAGTGTAGCATGAGTACGAAAACAACGTGTACTCAGTAAGTTGCATGCCTAACCTCAGAGAGGTAGTGACAAGAGGTCGAATTAGACACTTGCTAGAGGTCAATTTAGTATATTCGAGTGTGGCACTAAGCATGATTATCATAGGCAATTTATTAAAGTCAGGAATAAATAATATCAACTCCTTCCACATTCAACACTTTAAATATTCGTCATATTAATAACATTTAATCAACATGGGTGATTTAATCAAATAACAAATAATCAACCGGAAGGAACAACTTCTTCCAAAAATCTTTAATAACTTTAAATATCTGTCATTTCAGTTGACAACTTAAAATTCCAGGCCAGTAATCAGGCAAAATCACAGCAAATACGCAGTAAATATCATGCGCAAGCAATGCTAAGGGTCGAACGGTGCGGACCAACAATAATAAATTGTGCACTGTCGAAGGGTCGAACGGCTCGAACCATAGATGCATCTATTATTCGGTGGGATCGGGTTGCACGGTGTAATATATATATATATAAAATTCACTTTTATTGTAATTTTTACGGAGGAATAAGGGAGGATTGGTGGGATCAGGTTGCACGCTGCAACATATATATATTATTTACTTTTATTGTAATTGTTACGGAGGAATAAGGGAGGATTGGTGGGATCGGGATGTGCGCCCGCATCAATATATGTGTTTATGTATTCTTCTATGACTGTGTAAGTTATTCGATGATTTTACATTTCGCCTGAGAATTGGTTATAGCTGGATATTGATAAGACACTAAAGTTATGTATTTATTCTTGCAATTTACAGGTTTGAATTATATTGTTCTCCTTTTCTGCCTTATTATCTATCATCTGTAGCATATATTGTGAGTGTCCCGCCGTAGCCTCGTCACATCTTCGTCGAGGTTAGGCTCGGCACTTACCAGTACATGGGCAGTCCTGATGGAGTCCGCAAACCCAAGGCAGTCCCGCTGGCGTCCGCAGTCCCTGGCGTCCCCTTCTACACATCTCTTACTTTCCAAAACAGTTGTAATTTCTTTTAGACAATTGATTGTAGAAAAATCATAAAAAGTTCGTGAATTGCGACACCAGGTTTTTGGGTAGAAGTAATATGTAAATGACTTCGATATCTATATATCTTTATAGTTATCCCGCTTTATTTTGTCTGTTCACTGGTAATCACTAAAAATGGATATAAATGGCTAAATAATCTCTAACGTTGGCTTTCCTGGCAAGTGTGATGTTAGGCGCCATCACGATCCGAACGGTGGAAATTACGGGTCGTGACACTTTTTTCCCAAAACATGATCATATTTGATAAACAAACAATCTTTTTAATTTTATTTTTTTTTTTTGGAAAATGAAGCCAAAATCTATGGCCAAACGGGAGCTTTGTTATTGTGACTAAAATGTTTATCCACGTAATGTGTTGCTCCTTCTGTTTCAATGCAGATGTCACACATTCTTTATTAGCCCGTTCCAAAAAGAATGACACATTTCTACAATTGGAAATAATTCTACTTTAAACTCTTCATTTTACCCATTTTACCCTTAACGGGAAGTTTTTATAATCACACAAATGTCATGGTTCTACAAAGCTTTTACCGCTTAAGCTTTTAAGTCCACAAGTTTTTAAAGTATTCCTTTTTTTTTAAACTAAAAGTTTGACAAGTCTTCTTATTTTATCTTAAACTTCGTGCCAAATCAAACTAATTCATCTGAAATTGAAACCGGGGAGTATAATTTATGCAATCCCCTAGCTGTTGCTAATTGAACTGTTAGGTAGCAATGATGTTACACCTTTCAATATATGTTATTCAATTCTTATTTGCGCCAAATTAGGTCAAAATTTCTTCTTAATTAAACTCTTCACTACTAGAAATCCGGAAAAAAACGACCAACAATTTGCGACAAAAATTGGTCTGTCAAAAAAAGCGACCAAAGTTGGTTGCTAAATTGGATAAAATTATTAAATAATTATTCTAAATATATTAGCGACCAAGGTTGGTCGCTTTTTGGTCGATAATGTGGTCAAAATATTGACCGGACTGGTAGACTTGCTTTGTCAAAGAAATATTGAAATTAGCGACCAACTTTGGTTGCTAATCTGGGACCTAGTTATAAAATTTTAATAATTATATTATTATTTTTTTAAAAATTATAAAATATAAATAAATATAATTTAAAATAAGCAACCAAAGTTGGTCGCTTAAGAAAGGGGAAGTAGATAGAGACCAACTTTGGTCGCTAATCTGGGACCCAGTTTTAAAGTTTGAACAATTATATTTTTATTTTAAATATTATATAAAATATAAAATTGTCACGACCCAATTTTGGAGTCGTGATGGCGCCTGTCGTGGAACCAGGAAACCGTCCTTTTTAACTAAGCTAAATTCAGTTTCCAGTAAAAATACAATTTTAAACGAATTTATTGATAATACTAAGAATCTGAAGTTTAAAAACAATATTTGAAAAAAAAAATTTAAACCTCCAACCCCGGATCCGGTGTCACTCAGTCATGATCTGCTATATATATAAAAATAAAGAATGAAGAAATAGACAACATAGTCTCAAAATAAGTGCAACAGATGGAATAAGAAAGAGAAGACGAGGTCGCGATCGCCAGCTGCTACCTCGATAACTCCAATGAAAACTCTGACAGTTGCTCAATATCCACTTCCGGGTCCCGATGTACCTGGATCTTCACACAAGGTGCAGGGGTTAACGTGAGTACACCAACTCAGAAGTAACAAACCCAAACTATGGGCTGAGAGGTAGTGACGGAAAAAAACTCAGAAATTACAATAAACAATATACAGAAAATAGACATGCTAACAGTTTATCAGAATGAGTAAGTATGCCAAGTATGCCAGTATACTCTACATGCCATCATAAAAATATATGTATTAAATCAGTGTGGATATGCACATAGTGCTCACAACTCTCCCACAGAAGTCCACTCAGTACTATATGTGGCTCTCAGGCCCAGGGAAGTTCCATCCCGAAATATGCATAAACACCGGTGACCGTAGTCACTCCGTACTGAGGAAAAGGCCAATCTAGCCCCACAGAGAAAGTCCATCTCCGGAATACAACACTCGGACAAGATCCATGCCCAGGGACGGCCCATCCTTCACATAACATCCACTTCGGACAAGATCCCTGTCCAGGGAAGATCCATCCCTCACATCAATGCGCTCACTGGGGGTGTAAAGACTCCGGAGGGGCCCTAGTGGCCCAAGCACCATATCAAGCCAACGAAGGCATTATTAAATATCTCTGCGGTGTGCAGTCCAATCTCATAACTGTCTCAATAATAGGCTCTCGGCCTCACTCAGTCATTACTCTTCAGTCTCACTCGCATGGATCACAGATGCATCCATCAGCCCGAAATAATGATAAGTACGTATATAATTAACAATACTGAGACTGAGATATGAAGTGATATGCTATAACAGGATTGAGTATATGAAATCAATTAATCACAAAATGAGACAGTAATATACGACCACTCGGGTCTCAGCATTTTCGGCGTGAAGCCTAACATTTATACTTAACATGATTTCTAACATGTTCGCGATTACCACATTACTAGAAGCGCAGATATCATCATGGAATAATCACTAAGCGGTGCCATGGGATAAGCCAGGCCACAAATCCTCGGTGCACGTTCGCACGCCCGTCACTTGGCATGCGTACCACCTCGATTATGTCATAAATCATTTAGCTCGGGGTTTTGAACCCTCAGAACAAAGTTTGGAAACGTTACTTACCTCAAAATCGGCTAAAATACTATTTCGCAATGCCTTTGCTCTAAATTCGGCCTCTGAGTGCTCCAAATCTACCAAGTTCATATTTTTATCATCAAATTATGCTTAAGGAATGAATTCCAATTGAAAAGTACCAAATTTAGCTCAAAACCCGAAATTAGTCAAAACCCGACCCTTGGGCCCGCGTCTCGGAACTCAGAAATCTTTATATAAAACTGTTTTCATCATCTCATGAGTCTGTACATATAAAGAACGCTAAAATCGGAGTTTGTTTGACCCTCAAATCAATCCCTAAAGGTCTCAAAATCTCAAGCCCTAAACCCACCTTATTCTACTGATTTTCATGAATTAAGTGCTGAGATTATGGTCTATAATCACCCATAAACGAGTTTTAATGATCAAAATAGTTACCTCTATGAAGAACACTGATTTCCCTCTTCAAAAATCGCCCCCAAAGCTCTCTGTCCATACAAAAATGGTGTAAAAAGAGTTTAAGTCGCGGAGGGTTTAATTATATACTGCCCAGTGATTTCTTCACTGCGATTGCGGAAGTCCTCACGCGATCGTGAAGAACAAAATTCCCTGGCCCCCACTTTACTCATTGCGATCGCGGAATAAGCCACGCGACCGCGCTTCACAGCAGCTCAACCCCACGCGATCACAACAAGACGCACGCGATCGCGAAGACCAATTGACCTCACCCCCACGCGCCTGTCATGACCTTACGTAATCGCGACCTAGCCCACGCGATTGCACTTCACCTTCTTCCATACCTACGTGATCGCACCCCGATTCATGCGATCGCGATGCACAATTTTTCCTGGCCCTCAGAGTGTTTTACGCGATCGCAGCCCTTGCCATGCGATCGCGATGCACAGATCCCTACTGCACAAAAACCAGAAAACCAACAATTCTCTAAGTCCAAAAATGCTCGTTAACCAACCGAAATCAATCCCGAGCCCCTCGGGACCCCAACCAAGCCTACCAACATATCCCATAACATCATAAACTTAGTTGAACTCTCAAAACACCAAAACTAACATCAAAACACCAAATTTAAATCGGATTCAAGCCTAAGAACTTTGAAATTTCTAAAATCCTCCAACAATGTCGAAAACTATCCAAAACACCTCCGATTGACCTGAAATTTTGCATACATATTCAAAATGACATTACGAACCTGTTCCAACTTCCGGAATTCCATTCCGACCCCGATAGCCTATTTTCCACTGCCGACCGGAAATCACCAAAAACTAACTTTCGCCAATTCAAGCCTAATTCTAAATCGGTCCTCACAAAAATATTCCGAACACACTCCTAAGTCCCAAATCACCTAAAGAGGCCATCCGAGCCATAAAATCCGTATTCCGAGGTCATTTACCAATAAGTCAACTCTCAGTTGACTTTTCCAACTTCAAGGTTATTTTAAAGACTAAGCGAGTAAACTCTCACTACAACCATTCCGATTTCAGGCCTACCAACTCTAACACATCGATAACAGTATAACCAACCTATGACAAGGCAATAACAAAAATAATAATAAAATTTCTACGGGACGACCGATCGGGTCGTTACAAAAATAAATCTGATTTAAATATAGCGACCAACTTTGGTCGCTAATTTTAATTTCTGGATAATTAGCGACCAAAGTTGGTCTCTTTTCAGGTCAACATTGGTCAAAATTAAAAATCACTTTTATATTTACTATCTAAATAATATAAATGTAATTCGTTAACACTTTTGTAATACAAGAGATGAATACACTAAAATATACTCTAGCATATATATAGGTCGAGACGTTTTATTTTTAATATTCAACGATGCATCTGAGTAGGTTATAAGTCGATATACATGAAGCACTAGTAACATAGGGTCGGGTTATTTTAGGGATCGATACATATATACGGCTATATATATATATACACACATAAAGCGCTAGTAACACATGGTCGGGTTATTTTAGGATTGATACATATTTACAACTATCAAAGTATATATATATATATATAGACACACACACACACACTTCACGGTAATATTATAACGTATATATGTAGTTAAAGCAGCACGAAGTGTGTGTGTTATGGTCGGGTTATTTTAGG
>MDKI01080817.1:0-55003 GCA_005239505.1 Nicotiana paniculata
GTGATTTAGCAAGTAGTTTACACAAGTCCTTGTGGGTTCGACATTCGATTTAACATTATATTAGTTGCTACGATCACGTATACTTGCGTGGGCGTTTACAACCAACAGCGAACTTTACCTCGCAAATGCGAGGACCCCCAGTCATGCCCAGACTCACAAATGCGATGATTTTTTCGCAAATGCGAGGCTCAAAAATGCGATCTATATATGCGAGATCTGCAACAAACACCAGAAACACAAGGCGCCGACTATGATTCTAAGTCCAAAATCCTTTTGTAGCCTATCCGAAACTCATCCGAGCCCTCGGGGCTCCAAACCAAACATGCACACAAGTCCAAAAATATCATACGAACTCGCTTACGCGGTCAATACACCAAAATAACACCTAGAACAATGAATCGGAGACCAAATCAAATGAAACTTCTAATAAAACTTAAGAACTTCTATTTTAACCGCCGGACGTCCGAATCACGTCAAACCAACACCGTTTCTCACCAAATTTTGCAAATAAGTCATAAATATAGTAATGGACCTATACCGAGTTCCAGAACTAAAATACAGACCCGATATCAATAAAGTCAAACATTGGTCAAATCTTTAAATTCATTAAACCTTTAAACTTCAAATTTTCGACAAAAAGCGATAACTCGAGCTAAGGACCTCCGAATTCGATTCCAAGCATATTCCTAGGTCCCAAATCACGGTACGGACCCATCGGGACCATCAAAACATGAATTCGGGTCAGTTTGCTCAAAACGTTGACCAAAGTCAACTCAAACAGATTTTAAGTAAAGTTTTCATATTTTATCAATTTTTAACACAAAATTCTTCCAGAAAGAGACAGATTGCGCATGCAAATCGAGGAAGGCTAAAATGAGATATTTGAGGTTTCGAAATACAGAATTAAGGTTTAAAACTCTAAATGACCTATCAGGTCACAGGTCATCACAAGGGTGTAGTGTGAGTACAACCAAATCAGTAAGTAACAAGACTAACTATTGGACTGAAAGTAGAGACGAGCTCAACAGGTACAATTCAATATAGGATTAAAAGTACAAAAATGTAAGCATGTTTTAAAGTTCAATGGATAAAACTCAATACAAGTAAAACTGACCAACTCTGAATGATATGAGGGATATGAAATTTCTATATCTACATGTCACTGTCCATGGTGTGTGCGATACACTACAATGGATGCCTCACATACTCACACTCTCAAAGTACTCAATCACTCAATATAGTACGGGGAAGGTCTAGCCTAGGGGAAGATCCATCCTTCAATATAAATGTATAGGGCAACTCCATGCCCAGGGAACTCCATCCCAAATGTGAATATGTAGGGCAACCCCATGCCCAGGAACTCCATCCCAAATATAATATCCACTGTGCTCACGATGGGGGTGTAGACTCCGGAGGGGCTCCTTCATCCCAAGCTCTATAATAAGCCAGGTCCAGGCATAAGTAAATAAAAACATACAACAACGTGCAACCCGATCCCTTAATATACTCACAATCAGGCCCTCGGCCTCACTCAGTCATCAATTTCTCCAGTCTCTCAGTCTCTCAATAATCATGATAAATAGCCCAAACAATGATGATTTAATGCATCAATAAAGAACAATAGAGACTGAGATATAATATGCAAGTAAACACTGTGACTGAGTACAAAGTGGCAATTTAATAGATAATTCAACACGTAACACGACCTCTTGCGGTCCGTACAATATCAACACATAATCTAAGCATGTTCTAACTTGATTTGCAGTTCAATTTCTATAACACATGGAGAATATACGGATAACAACAGATTATTCAACTATGCAGTTCCATGGAATTGGCCGAGTCACAATTACTATGGTGCACGCCAACACGCCTGTCACCTAGCATGTGTGTCACCTCAATACCAATCACATGACACAAAATTTGGGGTTTCATACCCTAAGAACCAAGTTTAGAACTGTTACTTACCTCAAACCGTGAAAATCCCTACTCCAACACACCCTTGCCTTGCGAATCGGCCTCCAAATTCCTCGAATCTAGCCACAAACAGTTTGATACAATCAACACGGGCTAAAGGAATCAATTCCATAAGAAAATACTAAGTTATTGATCAAAAATCAAAAGTCGACTCAAAATCCAGCCCTCGGGATGACGTCTTTGAATCCAATAAAAGTCACAAAATCCGAAAGCTCATTCAACCACGAGTCCAACCATACAAAATTTACCAAAATCCAACACCAAATCGAACCCAAGTCCCCAATTTAAACTCTCCAAATCCCTAGGCTCAACTCCCAAAATTACACCTAAAAACCACACAATTTAGGTGGGGAATTCAATGCGGAAAGAAAATTATTGAATAAATTTAACCACCAGTAACTTACCTCAAGAAACCCCTCGAAAATCCTCTCAACAATCACTCACTCTCGAGCTTTAAATGTCCAAAAATGAAGAAAATCTGAGAAACCCTCAAATATAAACACTACCGAGTGCTTTTGCACCTGCGAAATCGCTTTTGCGATAGCATTTTTGCTTCTTTGGAAGACACGTAAGTCCATAGGGCCCGCGCCTTCGCTCCAGGATCCACACCTGCGGAAGCGCTTGCTTTTGTGAAGACACCCTACGCCCTCTTCTCCGCATCTGCGAAGCCTTGCTCGCACCTGCGGGCTCGCAGATACGGATGACCCCTCGCACCTGCGTCTTACGCTAGGCCAGCCTAGCTCCGCACCTGCACAACATTAGCTGCACCTGCAGCCAAGACCCTCGCATGTGCGATCACACCAGAAGGCTCCCAGCTTCAACAATGCTTTAAGTCTCATTTTCGACCCGTTAACCATCTGAAATCACCCCGAGGCTCCCATGACCTCAACCAACTATACCAACAAGTTCCAAAACACAATACGAACATATTCAAGCCCTCAAATAACATCAAACAACACCAAAAATACGAATCTCACCCCAATTCAAGCCTATTGAAACCAAGGAATTCCAACTTCTACAAACGACGCCGAAACATATCAAATCACGCTTGATTAACCTCAAAATTTGCACACAAGTAATAAATTATACCATGGACCTACTCAAACTCCCAGAACCTTATTCCGATCCCGGTATTTACAAGTTCCACTCTCGGTCAAATCTCTAAATTTCTAAATTTCGCCATTTCAAGCCTTATTCAACTACGACCTCCAAATCATAATCCAGACACGCTACTAAGTCCAAAATCACCTAACGGAGCTAACATAACCATCAAAACTCTATTCCGAAGTCATTTACACATAAGTCAACATCCGATCAACCTTTCAACTTAAGTTTTTAACCTTGAGACTAAGTGTCTCAATTCATTCTGAAACCTCTCCGGACCCGAACCAACTACCTCGACAAGTCATATAACAATAATTAAACAGTGAATGAATAGTAAATGGGGGACAGGGCTATAAATCTCAAAATTACCGGCGGGTCGTTACATAAATAACTAGACAATCAATAGGAGCTCAAGAACAAGGTTTTTCTCCAACCTAGAATTTCATGATTCAAGGTAACTCCGCAATCTGCTTTTAGTTATGATTATTTGCAAAGGGTTGATATTATTTCCTAAAAAATAACACAAAGCCTAGATTAACTACAAACTCTAAAAAAATTAAAAAAAAAATCAAACCTAGATTTTCTAAAGTTAGAAATTATGAAACTTCTAGTATTGATTCTTAACATAATTGTGTAAATATTGATTTGAGAAGTTAAATCTTTTGAATCGGATCAAATGAAGGTATTTAAAAGGAAGATATCAAGGTGAGCTGAGGCATTACTTTTACTAAAGTCGTCTTCTTACAAAATAATATTTTTGTTAAATTGCATAGAACGTTAATGTGAGTTTCGTTTTGAGCTAACGAGCTCGCATTATCCATTAGAATTATAGAAAATAGATTAGATGATATCATGTATATCTTACAAGAATAGTCCATTGTTCCATAAATTGCATCCCATGCATTCATGACTTGCATATACTTTCTAAATGTTATAGTGATGTGTGGCTAAAAATTCATATTTTTATATGTAATTTGCCTTACATATACCTTGATCTTGTTAAATTTAGTGTGAATATTTATTTTTTTGAGCCTAATAATGGTGTTGATATGTGTAGGAGTTTGTCAAAGTGATTTAAAAAGGTTGTGTACAAATTGAAGCCAAAATGAAAGAATTTGGAGGGAATATGATTTTAGTGTCCAGCTCGGAGCCAAACCCCTCTTTAAACGCCATAGGCAGCAGAGCACAAAAATTGGGAAAATTTGGGCACCTGGATTGGGGCTAGGCGCCTCCCACGGCTCCATTGGCAGCACCTCTAAAGGTTTGGCATCAGACGCTCTGTAGCGTCTTAACACGAATTTTGTCATATTTCGGTTAGAAATTGATTGTTTCAATCCTACACGCCCCCAACATGTATAAAAAGCGCGCAGGGGGGGGGGGTCTAAACCTACTTTGGGAAGGGGGTTGGACACTATTTGGTGGCAAGATCAACATCAAGAGAAATTTTAGAGGCTAAAAACGTGGGGTTCTTTATTCCTTCATCTTTTCTTAGTAATATATTTATGCAAAACACTTGTGTAAAGCCCCGTAAAATTTTACCTAAAATCCAGGGTTTTGTGGTGCCGATGTAGGCTAATGTATTTGAGGTTTGGAGCTCCGCAAGAGGCAATTTTGAGGAGATTTTCACTACTACTTTGAGGGTAAGTAACTACTACTTGTATTTGATTACATGTATTGTTTCCCCGTGGATATATATATATATATATTAAGAATATGGAACATTAAGATGAAATCTGAGGTTTTTTTAATACTTTAAGAGAGTATATTTTCGAGATTTTATTACTGATTTGGACTCGTCTAAGGCCCGTAAAATTTCACGTAAAACTCGAGGTTTTGTGGTGACGAGGTAGGCTAATGTATTTGAGAGTTGTAGAAAACTTTTTGCAGAATAGGGTATTTCTACGGTCCATTATTCAATCACAGAACTGATCTATGGATTGCAAATCTGCCGCAGAGTGAAGCAGAGAAATGAGCCAACTTTGGAGTTTGTTTTGTGGTCAAATGTGCGACTGCATAGTCATTTCGCGGGCCGCACATCCGTCACAAAACCAACATGAAGATTTTTGGGGGGAGATTCTAAGGTCCATTCTGTGGCCGCATTATTGGTATGCGGACCGCAGACCTGGCCGAAGACTGGACCAGACTAGCCCAATTTTTGAAACTGTTTCTGCGGTCCATTCTGCGAGTCGCAGACCTGATCTGCGATGCACTCTGCGGTCGTAGAGTTGAGTTCGGAGGGTCCATTTTCCTATTTTTATAACCCAGCCTCATTTCATTTTATATAGCCATTTGGGTCATTTTTTAGGGATTATCTAATATTTTAGAAAGAGAAGAGAGTTATTCTAGAGAGAGAAAGGGGAGGATTCAAGTACTGCACTACTCAACTCTAATCAAGCCTTGGAATTTCATCAAGAGGAACTTGCTAGGGTTTCTAAAAGGTAAGATGAAATGATGAGAGTAGACTTATCACATGCATGAGCTCATAGGGATTGTGGGGAAGTTATTGCACAATCTTGGGTGGTTTTGTTGTTGAATTGGTTGAGGAAAGGTTGGGTTGTCATAGTAGCAAATCTTATCATACGAATTCCTCTAATCGTGCTTGTAATTCTCCCGTCTTCTATATATTGGTATAGTTAGGAGTGTTGGTACGTTATCTTTACACCACGAAAATCTCTTTTGAGGTATGAAGGCTAAAGTCTTCTTCTAGTATCAGAAGTATCGTATTCTTACAAGGATCCATTGGGGTGGGATATTCAAGATAGTAAATTGATTCTCAAATTGCATAACGTGTCAGAACCCTCATGTGTTAATGATTCTCTATTTTGACTTAATTATGTTATACCCCTTTTGGGAAAGAAAGTTTTGTACAAAATCAATGCGATCAAATTCTTACGTCTCATATGATGAACTCTTATGAACTTCTACTTGTTAAGGCCAAAGTTGCCAAAGGGTTTGTTTGAAAAGAAATCTTTTATACAAACTATTATCGTTTTGAGAATCCAAATTATGGCATTGTGATTACACCTCCACCAGCACCCATTGGGGTGAGGCGGCAGGGCCGCTTTGTTTAGAGATTATGGCATTGTGATTGCACCTCCACTCGCATATATTGGGTTAAGGCCGCATGGCCGCTTTGTATAGAGATTATGGCGTTGTGATTACACCTACACCCACATATATTGGGGTAAGATGGCATGGATGTTTGTGTACAGATTGTGGCATTGTGATGTCACCTCCACCCGCATACATTGGGGTGAGGCGGCAGGGCCGCTTTGTGTAGAGATTGTGGCATTATTATTATACCTCCTCCCACACACATTAAGGTGAGGCGGTAGGCCCGCTTTGTGTAGAGATTATGGCATTGTGATTACACCTCCACCCACACAAATTGGGTGAGGTGGCATGGCCGCTTTGTGTAGAGATTGTGGTATTGTGGTAGAGGTTGTTATAGAGGATACCCAACTTGAAATTCATAAATGTTATTAAAAGATTTAAATGAATTTTTTGTGGTTTTAATGGCTATTTAAACTCTTTTATTGTTCCATGATTCGTCACATTCTTGTTGTACTTCCAATCCTTGAAGGGGGTGTTTGGTTTCCATATTAGTACTATTCGTCATACACTAATGTCCCATTTTTCTCGGGGCGCTACATATTTAATGGATGCAGGTGGTTCCACAAAAGGGTCATTGATCAGTGATAGCAGTGCACCCTCCTCCCAGCTGACTTGGTGAGCGCCACTTCATCTCGGGGTCGTATATCTTTTGTTTCTCGTGTATTATATTTTGAGGTATAGCCTAGGACTTGTTGCTGGTACTACCATAGTACTCTTTTATATCTATTAGAGGCTCCATAGATATAAT
Source organism: Nicotiana paniculata (assembly GCA_005239505.1). Classification (NCBI taxonomy): domain Eukaryota; kingdom Viridiplantae; phylum Streptophyta; class Magnoliopsida; order Solanales; family Solanaceae; genus Nicotiana; species Nicotiana paniculata. Next base: position 6,944 of record MDKI01080817.1, read on the forward strand.
GTGGGTTGTATGTTGGTGTCGGAAAAGTCAAACTAGTAATGTTGTATTAGTATCATATGTTTCCACTTCTAAACTATGAATGTTAATGTAATATTTTGGGAGATCTTGAATGAAGTTCTAATGGTAATGTAATTGCATTGTTCATGTAACCTTCTCGTTTAAGTAATGAAATATATGTTCTATTTATTCATGGGTGAGTTTGGGTAGGAGGCATTATACAGGATTGCTTGGCCGAGTTATCTAGGTTGAGTACCGGTTGCGCTCCCCGAGGTCAAGGCGTGACAACTTGTATGATTGTTACTATGATTATGAATGACTAAGGGCACTAATTTGTAGGCTTGTGGTTCTATATGGAAGTTTATTAATTACATTATGCTAATTCGAATTATCATCTTGTGGTTGTTTCTTTAATTCTAGTTTCAACTTGTGAATTATTGTAGCTACTGATTCATCGTACTATCTTTGCTATGCTTGGAAAAGCCATATTTAGATTAGAGTAGAATTAGAGAGAGCTTGTTTATGAACCGGGGGCTCGGAGAATAATTTTATGGTTATTATAGGAATATAACTAATAGTCTTGCTAAATTGAGTTCCATATTATATACGTTCATTATATATTCAACCATAGGAGTATATGATTGATATATTGCGGATAAAAGGATAGTACTGTGAAAACATGCTATTTTCATAAATGATCCAATCAACTAGTAACCATAAATAATTCAAATTAACATGTGTAATTACGAACACAATAGGATTAAATCGGCGACAACCCTGGAATCTTCATCTCCTATGTTTAAAATCCAATAACAAATTCTTGCGCTCTTGTTAGTTAGTTAACTTGTTTAATTTTTTGCAGTAGTAGTCTTACTATAAAAACTATCATTTTTAATTACCTTGGACCATTAATTAATTTTAAGTTAGTTTAGCTAACAATTATCTTAAGTCTCTGTGGGTTCGACATCCGACTTTCAAGTCACTTCATTACTTGACGACCACGTATGCTTGCGTATACTTGAGGAACCAATAAATTTTTGGCGTCATTTCCGCAGACATAGAAATTAATTATTTATCTAAGTTTTTATTTGATTTGTGCTCAAGTTTTTATTTTTCTAATTTAGTTAGTATTACATATTTTTTATATGGCATCTTTGAACGAAAAGTGGTGGAATGGTAAGTATTCTTGTTTTTGTGCTCCTTGTCTGTAACGACCCGGCCGGTCGTTCCGAGACTTTAGCCCCATTTCCCCTATGTCTTCTTTCATTTTGTGTGGTTCAGCTCTTGTGTGTTTTGTTGGGTTGGTTGGTTTGGGTTCGGAGTGCTCGTGGTTAGAAATGAGACACTTAGTCTCTTAACTTGGTTCAATAGTGGAAAAGTCAACCGGAATTGACTTATTGGTAAATGACCTCGGAATGTAGATTTTCTGGTTTGGATAGCTTCGTTTGGTGATTTGGGACTTAGGAGTGTGTTCGGAATGTGGTTTTCATGTCCGGTGTAGAATTAGGCTTGAACTGGCGAAAGTTAGTTTTTGACGATTTCCGGTTGACAGTGGAAAATAGGATATCAGGGTCAGAATGGAATTCCGGAAGTTGGAGCAAGTTCATAGTGTCATTTTGGATATGTGTGCAAATTTTCAAGTCAATCGGAAGTGTTTTGGATGGTTTCGGCATCTTTGGTGAAATTTAGAAATTTCAAAGTTCATAGGCTTGAATTTGATGTGATTTAGGTGTTTTTGCGTTGTTTTTGGTCTTTCGAAGGCTAGAATAAGTTTGAATAAGGTTATGGGACTTGTTGGTATTTTTGGTTGGGGCTCTAAGGGGCTCGGGATTGATTTCGTATGGTTAACGGAGGTTTGGACTTGGGAATTTGCAGCAAAGCTGCTGCTGGTGCCATTTTACTGGTGTGAACGCACATGCGGATGGGGAGCCGCAGGTGCGATGGCCGCAGGTGCAAGGATCATGCACAGGTGCAGATTTTTGCAGCTTGTGAAGGGGTCGCAGGTGCGGATGAGTGTCCGCACCTGCGGAAGCGCAGGTGCGAAGAGGTAGTCGCAGGTGCGAAGAGGTAGTCGCAGGTGCGAAGAGGTAGTCGCAGGTGCGGAAGATGGAGACATAAGTCAAGTACGCAGATGTACACCTGGAACCACAGGTGCAGGTCCGCAGGTTCACGTATGTGGCCGCAGGTGCTAGACCAGTGGCCAAAGAGTATAAAAGGGTGCCTTCGTGAAATTTCACCCATTCTTCACCATTTGTGGATGGGTTTGGAGATTTGAGCAGTGTTTTTCAGAGGAAATTGAAGGTTATCGATTGGGTAAGTTACTTGGACCTCGTCTCTTGTGTTTGTGATGATTTTTCTACTGTTAATCATGAAATGGGTAGGAATTTAGGGAGGAAAATGGGTAATTAGGGCTTGTGATCAAGAGACTTTAAAATGGGAATTTGAGGGGTCATTGGGACTCCGATTTCAGTGTTCTTGGTATGTATAGAATCGTGAGAGGATGAGGATTCTCCTGGTGTTAATTTTATCGAATTCCGAGACGTGGGCTCGAGGCCGATTTTTCCAATTTCGGGAATTGTGCCTAATTTTGATAGTTTTCGATTGGGGTTCGTCTCCCTATTATATTTTGATGCTATTGATTTGATTTGTCATAGACTCAGAGCATTTGGGAGCCGATTCGAGGGGAAAGAACACCGCGGAGTAGATTTTGGGCTGTTTTGAGGTAAGTAATGATTGTAACTCTAAACTTGAGGATATGAAATCCCTACATTTTATATTGTTTTGGTAAATGAGGTGACACAACATGCTAGGTGACGAGCGTGTGGGCGTGCACTGATAGGAATTGGGACTTGGTCCGTCCCATAGCGACTATTAAGCGGCGCATTCGATTTGAAACCTTACGACATCCTGTATTTTAGAAATTTATACTTGTTTATGGGCCGTGAGCCATGTTTGGGGCCTTGTGCCGACCTGTTTAGACCCTCAGAGGTACTTTTACACTATTCTCACACTATCCTGATAGAACAATTCTGAACTCAGTCATGTTTTCTACTTGTTGTTATTTTCACCGTTATCACACTATTTTGAAACTTCCCGTGAGTCGAGATGGATTGCCGGAGTGGCTTGTGAGGATGACTGAGTGAGTCCGAGATCCGATATGTGAGAATAGTTATGGATCGGGATGCACGCTGCAACAATATATATATATATATATATATATATATATATTATATATATTACATATGGATCGGGCTGCACGCCGCAACAATATAGATTATACATGGATCGGGATGCACGCCGCAGCAATATACATTATATATGGATCGGGCTACACGCCTCAGCAATATATATATTGGATCGGGCTGCACGCCGCAACAATATAGCGCTTGGGATGTAGGAGCCCCTCCAGGAGTCTGTACACTCCCAGTGAGCGCAGTCGACTATTATATGGATCGGGTTGCACGCCGCAACGTATGTTATGTGGATTAGGCTGCACGCCACAACGTATGTTATATGGATCGGGCTGCACGCCGCAGCAATATATATATGTATATATATATATGTATATATGTATATATATATATATATTGGATCGGACTGCACGCCGCAACAATTGTTATATGGTACCTGATGAGTGAGAGTGCTGAGTGTGAGCATTGACTTATGAGAGTAGAGTCATGAGTGACTGAGAGGCTTGCCCGAGAGGCTTTATTTGTGAGTGACACTGTGCCCGAGTGGTTGATATTTTTATGAGACTACTGTTTTCACTTTTCTTTACAATGAGCCTCAGTTGAAAAATATTGAACAAATGTTTATACGAATTATAAAATGGAAAACTGGAATTTTTATGAAATATTCGGAATGTAGATTCCTGACTTGAGTTTAATCACTTCTACTGTTGCTTATTATATGGCTTTTACATGATCTTTAAAAATGCTCGTCACTGCACTCAAGTCTTTGGTTATGGTTGTTACTTACTGAATTGGCGTACTAACGTTACTCCCTGCACCTTGTGTGCAGATTCAGGTACCGGGACAGAGCGATAGTTGAGCTACCCCAATTGGAGCATTGTTCGGAGATTGTGAGGTAGCTGCTCGGCGTCCGCAACCTACTCTTCCTCCTTCCTACTCTGTCATTTTACTTTACTTCCCAGACTTGTTGTAGTAGAGAATTAATATTAGACTGTATCACTTCTTAGATGCTCATGACGGTTGACTCCAGATGTTGGGGCTGTGTTTAGACGTTCTGATCATTTTTATTGTTTTGAAATGCTTAAAAGTGGAAATTATTATGAAATATAGGATAATTTATGTATTAAATGGGAACCTTATGATATTTTCAGTAAATTTGGCTAGCCTAGTACCACTATAGGCGCCATCACGACCAATTTAGATTTGAGGTCGTGACATTGTCCATATGGGAGAGGATCCCCACTTGTGGCGACAATGTGAAAATATTTCAAGAGCGAGTTGTGTACACCATCTTAGTCTTGTACTATTTGTGGTGGCTATTGGAATAATTATCTTAACTGTTGTTATCCTACTCCAAACCCTTCGATATGATGATTTAAATAATATTTATGAGTTTGACATGAGTAACGAATTGGATTATATGGAACATATATTGGCATTCTGGATATGCACAAGCAATTATTAGAGGAATATGGAGGTCTCCGTAATATTACAAATGATATGGGACACTTTATAGAAGGAAGAGCTAAACTGAGACAAGAGATCAACCAATTTGGTATTTCTATTCCCAACTTGGAATCTCAATTGAGTGCAAAGGTTAATGCGTCCAACACCCAACAAATTAGCTATGAGTTGTATGAAGCTGAAAAAAAGCTTATAAGCCATATTGAGGAGCTAAAATGTAGTGTCAACCATTCGATCATATTTTAATTGTTGATAACAATATTGAGAAGAGTGAACTAGAGTCATGTGAAGAAGTAGATACTATTGTATTTAAGAAATTTGGCGTATGTATCTTTGAAGGTATAAAAAGCAGGATAATTCTAGATTTGGGACGCATTGGTCCTTATTCCATACATTTTTCAACATTATGTTTGGACGATGACATAAAAATTGAGTAATATGATCACTCTTTGGAGGAGCTAACAGATAAGGAACAAGGTGCTTACATTTTTACATTTGCCGTGTCAGAGAAACGAAACTACATACCTCATCTGAATGCCAAGAAATGCAGAATACTAATTGGTTAATTGGTATAATTAGATTTGTACCACCAACCTGGAGCATAGTTGAAAGCTTGAAGCCAAATTATGGGTTCGATTAATAATTTCAAGGTGGAGGCAAGAAGTAGTATAAGTTATGACATGACTATAAATTAGGCGCTTGTTGGAGGAAACCCAACTTTACTAGTTTTTATTGTTGTTGTTATTACTTTATTTTTTGTATTATTTTTTGTGTCATTTTTATTTTGTAGGATTATGAGCATATGAATCAAGGCCATAAGGTGTGCAAAAGCGAGTTAGATAGTTAGAACTAAGTGTATTATTCTAGCACAAAGGATCAGGCATGGGAGAAATATGAGTTCCCGTGAGATACTAATGCTTCGACCTTTGGCCGTCGAGGGAGTTCCTTCTTTCCGTCATCTTGTTTGATTTTTTTTGTTATGTGCATTGTGGTCACCCCTTTTAAATTTGGGGTGGGGAATGTCACGACCTTAAATCCTAAACCGGCTGTGATGGCGCCTATCGTGGAACTAGGCCAGCCAATTCATACAATTACAGTTTCTTTCCAAAAATCCCAACTCATTTCCAAGCATTTCATAAAGTATATAAAATTTCTGAATTCATTAGGCAAAATAGAAACAGTCCAACCAACGCCAAAACCCGGAGGCAACATGTCATGAGCATCTAAGAAAAATATGCCAAAGGTATACTATTATAATATAGAACCTCCGAACGAATAGCTAGATACAACAAAAGAAGGGAAAACAGAGATGCTGCGGACGCTGAACAACTACCTCTATATCCCGAACTCCGGCTCCGCACGGAATAGATGGCTAATGCTCGGTATCTGCACCTGAATCTCCACACAGGGGTGCAGTGAGTACGCCAACTCAGTAGTAATGAAAATAAATCAAGTCTAAGCGGCAAGAAACACATAAAAATCAATATCATCAATTTACAATATGCACAGCCTTTCTTTTCAACAGTATATACATAGATATATGAAATCATCATGCTTAAAACCAACTTCAAAAAAATCCTTTGAAAAATGTCTTCTTCAACAATTTTAGAAATAAAAAAATAACCGAAAGATTTAGTGTAAAAATGAGATAAATCATAAGTAGCCCCTGGGGAAAAAACATGAATCATAAATCGCCCCTCGGGCAGAACATCACTCAGCACCTCACTGCCACTCAGTATCAGCCCCTCCAACAACCTCACTGTCACTCATGCCTCCCAATCACTCATCACTCGGCACTTAGCACTGAGCACTCAGTAGGTACCTACCCTCATTTGGGGGTGTGTACAGACTCCGGAGGGGCTCCTTCAGCCCAAGCGCTAATATCAAGCCACCTCGGGGCATATCATATCCTCACAATCAGTCCCTCGGCCTCACTCAGTCAAAACTCTCAAAAGCCCCTCGGGCGTATCAGTAAAACGAGGTACTCGACCCAAAACATCATTTTATATCTTAAAATAGTGTAACATGGCTGAGTTTCAAAAACAGTAATCACAATATGACTGAGTGTAAATCATGAATCAACAGTGAAGAAATAACAGTAAAAAGCCCCCAAATGGGTCTAAAACAAGTCGGCACGAGGCCCCAAACATGGCTTATAGCCCAAATATAGCAATAGTCTTTAGAACACAATTTAACATATGATTTAGAGTAAAATACGCAACTCAATAGTTGCCGCGGAGAGGACCAAGTCCAATAAAAAATCAGTGCACGCCACATACTCGTCATCGGACATGTGCGCCATTCTAAAAATAGTGGGAAATATGAAGTCCGGGGTTTCATACCCTCAGGACAAGATTTATAACCATTACTTACCTCTACCGGGCCACAACACTAATCCGCGATGCTCTTGCCCCTCAAATTGGCTCCCGATTTCTCCGAATCTAACAAAAACCAGTTTAACATCATCAATATATGCTAAAGGAACACAACCCAATTGAAAACTATCAATTTATACAAAAATCTCGAAATTCGGCCAAACCCGATCCCCGAGCCCACATCTCGGAATTGGATAAAATTTACATCACTAGAAACCTCGTCCTCCTACGATTCTACACATACCAAGAACACCACAATAGGACCACAATTGCCTACTCAAATTGCCAAAAGAATTTTCCCAAACCTCCTCCCATTTTTCCAAACTTTTCTACTTTATTTCTTCAAATTACAAGCCTAATTCGCATCAAAATACCATAGGAACGAGTTTTTATAATCGGGGAACTTAACTCTACTGAAGACCCTCAAATTCTTTCTTCAATTTACTCTCACTTAAGCTCCAACTTCATGCAACAATGGTAGAATAACCAAAATTTCGTGGAGGCACTCTTTTATACTGTTCTACCCAGTTAATCCACACCTGCGGATGTTTCCTTGCACCTGCGGACCCGCACCTGCGGTCCCAGGTGCGCACTTGCGAAATACCACTAACAGACCAAATTTTTCTCGCACCTGCGATCTCTTCTCCGCACCTGCAGCTTCGCAGGCGCGACCAAATCTTCGCACCTGCGGAATCCTCCTGCCTAGACTCCTTTTGCACCTGCGCATGGACCTTCGCACCTGCGGAGTCGCACCTGCGGTTGCCCATCCGCAGGTGCGGCCACACCAGTAGCTTAACACCAGCAACCATTTGCTGCAAATTTCCTTAGTTCAAACTCCCGCCAACCATCTGAAATCAATCCCGAGTCCCTCGAGGCCCCAACCAAACATACCAACACACCCCATAGCATCATTTAAACCTAGTAGAGCCTTCGAAACACTAAAAACAACATGAAAACACCAAAATTACATCAAATTCAAACCTATGAACTTTGAAACTTCTAAATTTCGCCAATGATGCCGAAACCAACCAAAACACCTCCGATTGACCTGAAATTTTGCACACTTATCCAAAATTTCATTACGAACCTGTTCCAACTTCTGGAATTCCATTCCGACCTCGATAGCCTATTTGCCACTGCCGACCGAAAATCGCCAAAAACTAACTTTCGTCAATTCAAGCCTAATTCTACACCGGACATCAAAACTTCATTCCGAATACACCCCTAAGTCCAAAATCACCTAAAGAAGCTATCTGAGCCATAAAATCCGCATTCCAAGGTCTTTTACCAATAAGTCAACTCTCAGTTTGACTTTTCAACTATGAGGCTACTTTAAGCGACTAAGTGTCTTAGTTCTCACCATGACCACTCCGAACCCAAACAAACTGACCCAACACAACATAAATAGGCTAAGAGACATATGATAAAGCAGAAACAGAGGAAATGGGGCTAATCTCACGAAACGACCGGTCGGGTCGTTATATCCTCCCCCTTTTAAACAAACTTTCATCCCCGAACGAGTCTAGAAACATACCTGGAGTCTCGAATAAGTGAGGCTATCTGTCCCGCATCTCCCACTCGGTCTCCCAGGCGGCATCCTCCACCAGCTGCCGTCTCCACTGAACCTTCACTGAAGCTATATTCTTAGATCTCAGCTTTCTGACCTGTCGACCCAAAATAGCCACTGGCTCTACCTCATATGATATGTCACCCTCGAGCTGAACCGTGCCGAAGTCCAAAACGTGAGACATGTCACCAACATACTTCCGGAGCATCGAAACATGGAACACCGGATGAATACTCGATAAACAGGGAGGCATAGCAAGCCTATAAGCTACCTCCCCAATCCTTTGAAGCACCTCAAAAGGCCCAATAAATCGGCGACTCAGCTTTCCCCTCTTCCCGAATCTCATAACACCCTTCATGGGTGACACCTTCAGAAACACCTTATCCCTATCCATGAAAGACACATCTCGGACCTTCCGATCCGCAGAACTCTTCTGCCTAGACTGCGCCGTGCGAAATCGCTCCTGAATCAGCTTCGCCTTACCCAACGCATCCTGAACCAAGTCTGTGCCCAATAGTCTAGCCTCACCCGGCTCAAACCAACCAACCGGAGATCTGCACCTCCTACCATATAAAGCCTCATACTGAGCCATCTGGATACTCGACTGGTAACAGTTATTATATGCAAACTCCGCGAGTGGAAAAACTGGTCCCATGAACCCCCAAAATCAATGACACAGGCACGCAACATATCCTCCAAAATATGAATAGTAAGCTCTGACTGCCCGCCGGTCTGAGGATGAAATGAGGTGCTCAACTCGACCTGAGTACCCAACTCTCTCTGTACGGCCCTCCAAAATTGATATGTGAACTGAGTACCTCTTTCAAAAATGATAGAAACTGGAATCCCATGCGATCGGACAATCTCCTTGATATAAATCTCAGCTAACCTCTCCGAAGAATAAGTAGTACCAACAGGAATGAAGTGCACAGACTTGGCCAGCCGATCAACAATAACCCATATAGCGTCAAACCTCCTCGAAGTCTGTTGGATTCTAACTACGAAGTCCATGGTCATCCACTCCCACTTCCACTCCAGAATATCAAATCTCTGAAGCAATCCACCTGGTCTCTGGTGCTCATACTTGACCTGCTGACAGTTGAGACACCGAGCCACAAACTCGACAATATCTTTCTTCATCCGACTCCACCAATAATGCTGCCTCAAATCTTGATATATCTTTGCGGAACCCGGATGGATGGAATACCGCGAACTATGGGCCTCAACTAGAATCAAATCTCGAAGCTCATCTAAATTGGGCACGCAAGTCTGGCCCTGCATCCTCATGACCCCATCATCACCAATAACCACATCCCTGGCATCACCGTGATGGACCCTGTCCTGAAGAACAAGCAAATATGGATCATCATACTGGCGTGCTCTAATCTGATCATAAAGAGAAGACCTGGAGGCTACACAAGCCAATACCCGCGGAGGTGCTGATAGATCCAATCTCACCAACTGACCTGCTAAAGCCTGAACATCGAGTTCTAAAGGCTGCTCTACTACTGGAAGGTAGGCTAGACTCCCTAAACTCTCCGCTCTGCGACTCATGGCATCAACCACTACATTGGCCTTCCCTGGATGATATAAAATAGTGAGATCATAATCCTTGAGAAGCTCCAACCACCTCCTCTGACGCAAATTCAGATCATTCTACTTAAGCAAATGTTGCAAACTACGGTGATCAGTAAGAATCTCACAATGCACTCCATACAAATAATGACGCCAAATCTTCAAGGCGTGAACAATAACTGCTAGCTCAAGATCATGCACTGGATAATTCTTCTCGTGCACCTTCAACTGTCTGGATGCGTAGGCAATCACCCTACCGTCCTGCATCAAAACCACTCCAAGGCCAACTCTCGAGGCCTCACAGTAAACTGTATAAGAACCTGAACCCGTAGGGAAAATCAATACCGGAGCTGTAGTCATAGCTGACTTGAGCTTCTGAAAGCTCTCCTCACACTCCTCAGTCCATCTGAACTGAGCACCCTTCTGGGTCAGTCTGGTCATAGGTGCATCAATAGATGAAAATCCCTCTACGAAATGTCAGTAGTACCCTGCCAAGCCAAGGAAACTGTGAATCTTAGTAGCTGATGATGGTCTAGGACAACTCTGCACCACCTCTACCTTCTTCGAATCAACCTGAATACCCTCACTGGACACCACGTGCCCCAAGAATGCTACTGAATCAAGCCAGAACTCACACTTCAAAATTTTTGCATACAATCTCTTCTCCCTTAAAGTCTGAAGCACAACCCTCAGATGCTGCTCATGATCCTCCCGAGATCGGGAATACACCAAGATATCGTCAATGAACACAATGACCAAAGAATCCAGATAAGGCCGAAATACACTATGCATTAAGTGCATAAAGGATGTTGGGGCATTGGTCAACTTAAATGACATAACCAGGAACTCATAATGACCATATCTAGTACTGAAAGTAGTCTTCGGGATGTCTGGCCCTCGAATGTTCAACTGATGATAACCGGAACGCAAGTCAATCTTGGAAAAAACCTGGCACCTTGCAACTGATCAAACAAGTCATCTATACGAGGCAAGGGATACTGATTCTTCACCGTGACTCTGTTCAGCTGCCGATAATCAATACACATACGCATAGAACCATCCTTCTTCTTTACGAACAACACCGGTGCACCCCAAGGTGACACACTAGGCCGAATGAAACCCCTTTATCTAGGAGTTCCTGAAGCTGCTCCTTTAATTCCTTAAGCTCCGCTGGTGCTATACGATAAGGTGGAATAGAAATAGGCTGGGTGCCTGGCACTAGGTCAATACCAAAATCAATGTCCCTGTTAGGCGGCATGCCTGGCAGGTCTGCAGGAAACACGTCCGGAAAGTCACGGACCATGGGAATCGAATCAATAGCGGGAGTATCACCACTGACATCCCTCACAAAATCCAGATAAGATAAACACCCTTTCTCAACCATGCGCTGAGCCTTCAGGTAGAAAATTACCCTGCTAGGCATATACTCAGAAGAACCTCTCCACTCAACCCTCGAAAATCCTGGTATAGCTAAGGTCACGGTCTTAGAGTGACAATCAAGAACAACATGACATGGAGATAACCAATCCATTCCCAATATCACAACAAAATCGACCATGCTGAGTAACATTAGGTCCACTCGGGTCTCCAGACCCTCAATAGATATCATACATGACTGATACACACGGTCCAAAATAATAGTATCGCCCACCGGAGTCTACACATGAACAGAGGTAACTAGAGACTCACGGGGAATATCCAAAAAATGGGCAAACTATGAAGAAACATAAGAATATGTAGAACCACGGCCAAATAAAGCCAAAGCATCTCGGCAACAGACTGAGACAATACCTGCGATCACTGCATCTGGCCTGGCTGGAAATGCATACATACGGGCCTGACCTCCACCTGCTCGACCTCCCCCTCTAGGGCGGCCTCTAGCTGACTGACTACCACCCCTGGCTGCCTGGGCGGGTGGTGAAGTAACTAGAGCTAAAGTCGAGGGCTAGCCCCTCTATTGAGAAGAACCACCGGGACGACGGCGACACTGCCTCCACATGTGCCCGAACTCTCCACACTCAAAACAACTCCCTGGAGCTGGAAGCGGGGACTGATAGAAACCTTTGGCACCAGAACGAACACTGGAAGACTCATGCATAGAAGAACTCTGAACTGGTGGTGCTCGAGCTGCACTTGCTGGGAGGGCACCAAATGAAGTACGTCCTGGCTGAGAATCACGCGGACCATGCCCTGAAGATGCACCATTATAAGCTGCACGAACTGACTGAGGAGGCCTAAATGAACGACCTATACGATGCTGAAACTACTCCCTGTAGAGAGTACCACTAGATCTGACCGATCCATGAGGCCTCTTGGCCTCCCTCTCCTCCCGCTCCTGGCAGCGAACCGACTCAATATCTCGAGAAATGTCAATAACCTGCTCGAATGTAGCATCTGATACTCTCTCCCGAGTCATAAATAGGCGGAGCTGATAAGTGAGGCCATCCACGAACCTCCTAAACCTCTCCCTATCAGTATGGATCAACTCGGTAGCATGACGAGCCAACTCTGAAAACCGCATCTCATACTGCGTCACTGATAGCTCTCCCTGATGCAGCTGCTCAAAAAGCCTGCGCTGCTCTTCCCTATGAGACTGAGGTATATACTTCTCCAAGAAGATAGTGGAGAACTGCTGCCAGGTGAGGGGTTCTGAACCAACAGGCCTAAGCCTCTCAAAAGACTCCCACCAAGTGAAAGCAGCACCAAAAAACTGAAATGTAGCAAATGAGACCCTACTGGTCTCCAAAATCCCAGCAGTATGCAGCATCCTCTGGCACTTATCTAGAAAACCCTGGGCATCCTCGCCCTCAGCACCAATGAATGTCGGATTTTTTAGTCTACTAAACCTCTCCAGTCTACGCTACTCGTCCTCTGGCATAGCAAGAACCACGAAGTCCCGAACTGGAGAAACTGGCTGGGCTAGAACCACCCCGATATCTGATGGCCCTGAGTACCCTGCTCAGGTGTCCGGGCAACTGGAGTCTGACTGCCTCCCCTAGCCTGAGAAGTAGTGGCAACGGCCTGAGCAAGGGTGGTACACATCGTCAGTATCTGGGCCAAAGTTTCCTGAAGACCTAGAACAACAATAGGCACTGCCAGTGCCTGACCCTGCCCCACTGGAGTATCTCTGGCGGGAATCTGACCCTGAACAATAGGGGGATCAATTGGAACTACCCTGGCTGCTGCACGGGCTGGCCCCTTACCTCTACCACGGCCTCGACCGCGGCCTCGGCCTCTCGCTGGTCTAGCTGGTGGCTGATCATCCTGATCGGTAGCGCGAGTCCTCACCATCTGTGAGAGAAGGAAACAATAGAAGTTTAGATTTCCGGAATCAACAACAATGGCACAACAAAATTCAAAAAAATGAGATTGTTCCTAAGGGTTCCGCAGCCTCTCGAAGATAAGTACAGACGTCTCTGTACCGATCCGCGAGACTCTACTAAACCTGCTCATGACCGTTGAGTCCTATGTAACCTAGGTTCTGATACCAAATTTATTTTTAAAGTCGACGGATTTTTCTCTTACTATAAATTTCATTGTTGCCGGTATTGACTTGTAGAACGGGACTCTATCTTTATTCTCGTCCGATTAATCAGTTCTTCAAAAGATCTATCAGACTATTGAGTGAATGATTTGATCAATGAATATTCGATCTTTTCTTAATGTAGAATCCATTCACACCAACTCTTCTATTATTTATAGAAAAAATACGGATCCTAAACCGACCGTGATGGCGCCTATCGTGAAACTAGGCTAGCACATTCACACAATTACAGTTTCTTTCCAAAAATCCCAACTCATTTCCAAGCATTTCGTAAAGTATATAAAATTTCTGAATTCATTAGGCAAAATAGACAGTTAAACAGTCCAACCAACCCCAAAACCCGGAGCCAACATGTCATGAGCATCTAAGAAAAATATGCCAAAGGTATACTATTATACTACAAAACCTCCGAACGAATAACTAGATACAACAAAAGAAGGGAAAACAGAGATGTTGCGGACGCTGAACAACTACCTCTATATCCCGAACTCAGGCTTCGCACGGAATTGATGGCTAATGCTCGGTATCTGCACCTGAATCTGCACACAGGGGTGCAGGGAGTAATGTGAGTATGCCAACTCAGTAGTAATGAAAATAAATCAAATCTAAGCGGCAAGAAACACATAAAAATCAATATCATCAATTCACAATATGCACAGCCTTTCTTTTCAACAGTATATATACATAGATATATGAAATCATCATGCCTTAAAACCAACTTCAGAAAAATCCTTTGAAAAATGTGTTCTTCAACAATTTTAGAAATAAAAATATAACCGAAAGATTTAGTGTAAAAATGAGATAAATCATAAGTAGCCCCTCGGGCAGAACATCACTCAGCACCTCACACCCACTCAGTATCAGCCTCTCGTGCAACCTCACTGTCACTCATGCCTCCCAATCACTCATCACTCGGCACTCGGCACTCAGCACTCAACACTCAGTAGGTACCTGCACTCACTAGGGGTGTGTACAGACTCCGGAGGGGCTCCTTCAGCCCAAGCGCTAATATCAAGCCACCTCGTGGCATATCATATCCTCACAATCAGGCCCTCGGCCTCACTCAGTCAGAACCTCTCAAAAGCCCCTCGGGCATATCAGTAAAACGGGGTACTCGACCCAAAACATCATTTTATATCTTAAAATAGTGTAAACAAGGCTGAATTTCGAAAACAGTAATCCCAATATGACTGAGTGTAAATCATGAATCAATAGTGAGGAAATAGCAGTAAAAAGCCCCCAAAGGGGTCTAAAACAAGTCGGCACGAGGCCCCAAACATGGATTATAACCCAAATATAGCAATAGTCTTTAGAACACAATTTAACATATGATTCAGAGTAAAATACGCAACTCAATAGTTGTCGTGGAGAGGACCAAGTCCAATAAAAAATCAGTGCGCGCCACATACTCGTCATCCGACATGTGCGCCATTCTAAAAATAGTGGGAAATATGAAGTCCGGGGTTTCATACCCTCAGGACAAGACTTATAACCATTACTTACCTCTACCGGGCCACAACACTAATCCGCGATGCTCTTGCCCCTCAAATTGGCTCCCGATTGCTCCGAATCTAACAAAAACCAGTTTAACATCATCAATATATCTTAAAGGAACACAACTCAATCGAAAACTATCAATTTATACAAAAATCTCGAAATTCGGCAAAACCCGAGCCCGTGCCCAAATCTTGGAATTTGATAAAATTTACATCACTAGAAACCTCGTCCTCCCACGATTCTACACATACCAAGAACACCACAATCGGACCACAATTGCCTACCCAAATTGCCAAAAGAATTTTCCCAAACCTCCTCCTATTTTTCAAAACTTTTCTACTCTAATTATTCAAATTACAAGCCTAATTCGCATCAAAATACTATAGGAACGAGTTTTTATAATCCGGGAACTTACCTCTACTGAAGACCCTCGAATTCTTTCTTCAATTTGCTCTCAATTAAGCTCCGACCGCATGCAACAATGGTAGAATACCCAAAATTTCATGGAGGCACTCTTTTATACTGTTCTGCCCAGTTAATCCGTACCTGCGGACGTTTCCTCGCACTTGCGGACCCGCACCTGTGGTCCCAGGTGTGCACCTGGGAAATGCCACTAACAGACCAAATTCTCGCACCTGCGTTCTCTTCTCTGCACCTGCGGCTTCGCAGGCGCGTCCAACTCTTCGCACCTGCGGACTCTCCTGCCTAGCCTCCTTTCGCACCTGCGCATGGACCTTCGCACCTGCAGCTGCCCATCCGCAGGTGCAACCACACCAGTAGCTTAACACCAACAGCCATTTGTTGCAAATTTCCTAAGTTCAAAACCCCGCCAACCATCCAAAATCAATCCCGAGCCCCTCGGGGCCCCAACCAAACATACCAACACACCCCATAGCATCATTCAAACTTAGTCGAGCCTTCGAAACACCAAAAACAACATGAAAACACCAAAATTACATCAAATTCTATTCTAAATTTCGCCAATGATGCCGAAACCAACCAAAACACCTATAATTGACCTAAAATTTTGCACACATATCCAAAATGACATTATGAACCTGTTCCAACTTTTGGAATTCCATTCCGACCCCGATAGCCTATTTTCCACTGCCGACCGAAAATCGCCAAAAACTAACTTTCGCCAATTCAAGCCTAATTCTACACCGGACATCAAAACTTCATTCCAAATACACCCCTAAGTCCCAAATCACCTAACGAAGCTATATGAGCTATAAAATCTGCATTCCGAGGTCGTTTACCAATAAGTCAACTCTTAGTTTGACTTTTTAACTATTAGGTTACTTTAAGAGACTAAGTGTCTCAATCTTTCACCACGACCACTCCGAACCCAAACCAACTGACCCAACACAACATAAATATTCTAAAAGCGACATATGATAAAGCAGAAACGGGGGAAACGGGGCTAATCTCATGGAACGACCGGCCGGGTCGTTACAGGGAACTCTTGCCGGATTGTAGTAATATATTAATATTAATATTAGCTTATTGTTTTCAATTTGTGGCTAGATTTTGATTTTATATTGCTTTTGATAATTATTATTATACTGGTATATATTTTTAGTAGAGTGTTAGTTGGAAAAAAAAGGGAAAAAGACAAAAAAATCAAAAACATCAAAAAATATTTGGAATTTTTCCGACGATGGATCTCTTCGATAACTTTCTTGAGGGATTAAGGTCCAATAAAATTTTTTAAAAAAGTATTTTTTTTATTTTCTAATTAAACTTAGGTAAATAATAATCCCCTTGGTTTTGTTTTTGGGCATCAATTCTTTTCTAAGGGATGTATCTTGTACCAGTGTATTTTTGTTTTTAGAATAAAGTTTAAGGAAGAAGACTTGATTGCTCCTATGTGCCTTTTGACCTGTTTGATTAGGGCTTTTCAAAATCGAACCGTAACCTTAACCGAATCGAATGGTATCAGGTTATCGAGGTAATGGATGGTGAACAGATTGATATTTTAAAATTAACGGCTTAATGGTTTGGGGGCTGATTACTCAATTTTCTTATCGGATAAATCGTTAACCCTTTAAGAATTTTTATATTTACACTTTTACCTCCTTATGCATGACAATATGTGTATTTTCATTATGTAGTTGATTTCTTCTAGAGAAATTCATGACCTCTATGAATTCTATTTGGAAATGGGATCAACAGAAGCTACATGATTATTATCAGAAAATAAATATGAAAATGCCTTCAAGTTTTCAGTTATCACTTATTAAGTAGATAGTCTTACCCATTTCCATCTTATTGTTTCGTTTCAATGTTATAGCAAAGAGACCCTGCAATTGAAGTTTTAGCAGCAGATTTAGCCTTCACGGGTGAGCCCCAGATATTTCTCGTGGTGTTCAAGAGTTTTAGATACTACCCATATTTTTATTAAGAGTGTTCAAAAAATTTGTCTAGAGATTGTTCTGTGTACTCCATGACATGTCTTCAATGAGTAGTGCACTGAGGACTATGAATTGTATGTTGAAATAATAAAGGCCAGTGAACTATCCAGTTTGGCCATTTGGTATTCACAAGACTAGGATTGTTCAAAAAATTTCTATTTGGTTTAGCTGATAAATCGCCCGATAACTTGTAAATCCGATACCAATCTGCCCATTTTCTTATTGGATGATGAATACTATATTTATAATTCGATAACCGATAAGTCGAATCATTAATCGTAATTATCCGTCTAATTTGCCCGATAAGTACTCCTGTGTTTGATGCTAGCATAGTCAAGCCTTCGCATGCAAATTACCTTCCTAACAAGTTTTATGAAAATTGATACCGTGAAAAATTGAATAACCTTTTTGTGACGCCTTCTCTCAGTTTCTTGACTCGTTTGTTCATTTAGTGATTTAAAGCCTAGGACTATGTGCTTACTTTCTTTAACTCGAGAGTTGAAATGAAACTGTCCTGAATAGGTCATGTACATTGTGTAACGTGAGGTCTAGATTTTATTTTGTATTATCATGTGTTAGTCTAGAACTTTCCCCATGTATTAGTCAAAACGAAATGATTAATTTTTGTGAGTTTGAGAGATGGCATAAGCGTTTCTTTGATTGTCCATTGAGTTGTTATGCCACCATAAATAAAATTATCCTTATTTAGCCAATTTGAGCCTATAAACTTTTTCTTTGGCACCCACATTACAAGTTGAATCCTATTTTGTTTTTGATTAGATCTTATTGAACCTTTACCTCTAAAAACACTTAAGTCCCTGGAAGAGTAAGGTGAGAGTTGGGGATATCTTTTGAGTGAAACCATAGAAAAGTCAAAAGGTACACGTATATTTTGTGAGAAAATTAGCCTGGTAAACCAAACTTATGGAGTGTGTTGAAACAAAATAATAAAAAAGAGTAAAAAAAACTTAAAGAAAATACAAAAAAGATCAAAATAGAAAATACACCTCTGTTCATCTTAATCCGGGCTAGTGAATGTATAGATATGCTTAAATAAAAATAAGGCCAAGTTATATATTTTGTGGCATTTTTCGAGTTGGTCATGAAAAGTGTGTACCTAAAAGTTAAGTGTAGTGTATTAAAGCACTTCGGAGAGGTACTCACTATTCCAAATATATCTTCTCATCCCTTAGCCTACAGTACAACCCTTAAAGACCTAATTGATCCTAGACTTCATGGGCTTAAATTAGTAAAAACATACATTGCGGGCAAGCCTATGGTACGACCTGGGGATACATATAAATTTCTTTGTGAGAGTGAGTAATTATTTGTTCATATATGGGATGTCCTTAAATTATATTTAAATTCATATTTGAATGTGCGGACTATATACTATCTTGTTTTTTGGAGTGACACATGATTTCACGATGGATATGTGACTTTATTAAATTTCTCTTGTTTGGTGTGTGCACAATTGAGAATACTTAGTGGTGACTAGTTAGTCTTTGAGATGGGGTGGTTATGGAAGTTTGTTTGGTTTTTTGAATTTGATTATACTTTGGCATATAGAACTTGGGAAGTATAGAAAGTGTATGCAATAGCTCAATTATTGGTATCAACCGTGGTCGTAGGTGCAGTGTATAAAATTGCTAAAAGCTCCTCCATACATGATGTCTTATGTTGCGTTATTGGGTTAGAAAGGTTTTAGATTGCTCGGGGACGAGCAAGAGCTTAAGTGTTGGGTGGTTAAAGGAATCTTTCATATGATTTCGTAGAAGTATTTTGATGAGAAGTGTAAGAAAATTGTAACGACCCGATCGGTCGTTCTGTGAGATTAGCTTCGTTTCCCCTATTTCTGCTTTATTGTGTGTTGTTTAGCCTGATTTTGTCGTGTTGAGTTGTTTGATTCGGGTTCGGAGTGGTCGTGGGGAGAACTGAGACACTTAGTCTCTTAAATTGGCTTAATAGTTAGAAAAGTCAACTGGGAGTTGACTTATTGGTAAACGACCTCAGAATGTAGATTTTGTGGCTCAGATAGCTTCGTTAGGTGATTTGCGACTTAGGAGTGTGTTCGGAATGTGGTTTTGATGTCTGGTGTAGAATTAGGCTCGAATTGGCGAAGTTGAGTTTTGTGCGATTTTCGGCCGGCAGTGGAAAGTTAGCTATCGGGGTCGAAATGGAATTCCGAAAGTTGGAGCAGGTTCGTAGTGTCATTTTGGATGTGTGCAAATTTTTAGGTCATTCGAAAGTGTTTTGGTGGGTTTCGGCATCATTGGCTCAATTTAGAAATCTCAAAGTTCATAGGCTTGAATCCGATGTGATTTTGGTGTTTTGGCATTGTTTTGGGTGTTTCGAAGGCTCGACTAAGTTTGAATAAGATTATAGGATTTGTTTGTATTTTTGGTTGGGGTCCCGAGGGGCTCAGGATGATTTCGGATAGCCATCGGGGATTTTAAGTTGGAAAAATAGCAGCTGATGCTACTGGTGTTACCGCACCTGCGGATAGGGTACCGCAGCTGCGGGCCCGCAGAAGCGAACGACTCATCGCAGATGCAATTTTTGGTGGGTTGGAGGAGGTCCGCAGGTGCGAGGTTTTTACCGCACATGCGAAGTCGCAGATGCGGAAGTTTGATGGAAGGTGCAGAGTTTGGGCCTCTGAGCGTTTTCCGCAGGTGCGCACCTGGGACCGCAGATGTGGGTCCGCAGGTGCGCGTAAGTGGCCGCAGGTGCGGAACCACTGGGCAGTTAGTATAAATTTTGAGACGTGGGACTAGGGCTTGGGTTTGACCAATTTCGGGAATTTTGGTTAATATTGATAGTTTTCGATTGGGCCTTGTTCCTTTAGCATATATTGATGATATTAATCTGATTTTGGTTAGATTCGGAGCAATCGGCAGCCTATTCGAGAGGCAAGAGCATCGCGGATTAGTATTTGGGTCCGGTTGAGGTAAGTAATGACTATAAATCTTGTCCCGAGGGTATGAAACCCCGGACTTCGTATTTTCTCACTATTTTTGGAGTGGCGCACATGCCGGATGACGAGTGTGTGGCGTGCACTGATTTTTGGATTTGGAGTTGGTCCTTTCCGCGGAGACTATTGAGTTGCGTATTTACTTTAAATCATATGTTAAATTGTGTTCTAAAACTATTGCTATATTTGGGCTGTAAGCCATGTTTGGGGCCTTACGCCAACTTATTTAGACCCCTTGGGGGGTCTTACTGCTATTTCCTCACTGTGTTGACGTATGATTTACACTCGGTCATATTATGTTTAACTTTTTTCGGAACTCAGCCTTATTTATACTATTTTGAGACATAAAATGATGTTTTGGGTCGAGTACCCCGTTTTACTGATAGCCCGCGTGGCTTATTGGGAGTTTTTGGCTGAGTGAGGCTGAGGGCCTGATTGTGAGGATATGAGATGCCACGAGGTAGCTTGATATTAGCGCTTGGGATGAAGGAGCCTCTCCGGTTTCAGTACACACCCCCAGTGAGCGCAGATACCTACTGAGTGCGAGTGCCGAGTGACGAGTGACGAGTGATTGGGAGGCATGAGTGAATGTGAGGTTGTCCGAGGGGTTGATACTGAGTGATTGTTAGGTATGCTGAGCGACTCATTCTGAGTGATGATTTTCCCGAGGGGCGATTTATGATACATGCTTTGGCCTGAGGGGTATTTATGATTTATTTCATTTTACACTAAACTTTTTGGGTATTTTTCTGAAACTGTTGGAAAACACATTTTTCAAAGGATTTTACTAAATTCGGCTTTTTAAAGCATGTTTATTTAATGTATACACTGTTGGAAAGAAAAGTTGTGCTTATTGTGAATGGATGATTTGATTTTATGTGTTTCTTACTACTTATACTTGATTTATTTTCATTACTATTGAGTTGGCGTACTCACATTACTCCCTTTACCCCTGTGTGCAGATACAGGTGCAAGTATCGAGCCCTAGTTTCCTTCCTTCTTGTGGTGCCGGAGTTGGGACTTCGAGGTAGTTGTTCTGCGTCCACAACATCTCTTTTCCCATTTCTTGTTTTGTACTTAGTTACTCGTTCCGAGTCTTGATGTATTTTGACAGTAGGGTTATTTTGTACTGCTCGTAGATGCTCATGACGGTTGACTCCAGGTTTTGGGGTAGTGTACAAACTGTTTTACTCATTTTGTTTCTTTAAACTGCTTATGCGAAAGAAATTTTTGTGAAAGATCAGAATAGTTTTGAAAATTATGAAAATATTATGTCAGTGTGTAATTTTTGGCTAGCCTAGTCCCATGATAGGCGCCATCACAGCCGGCTTAGGATTTGGGGTCGTGACAAGTTGGTATAAGAGCCTAGGTTACATAGGACTCAACGGTCATGAGCAGGTTTAGTAGAGTCTTGCGGATCAGTACGAAGACGTCTGTACTTATCTTTGAGAGGCTGCATAACCCTTAGGAAAAATCTCATTTTTCTTGAATTCTGTCGTTCCATTTTGTTGATTCTGGAAATCTAAATTTCTGTCATTTCATTCTCTCACAGATGGTGAGGACTCGCGCTACCGATCAGGGTGACCAGCCATCAGCTAGACCAGCGAAAGGTCGAGGCCAAGGTCGAGGCCGTGGTAGAGGTAGGGGACCAGCCTGTGCAGCAGCCAAGGTAGTACCAGAGGGTCCACCTACCATTCAGGATCAGGTTCCCGCTGCAGATACTCCAGCGGGACAGGCTCAGGCACCGGCGGTGCCTATTATTATTCTGGGTCTTCAGGAGACCTTGGATCATATCTTGATTGTATGCACCACCCTTGCTCAGGCAGTTGTTGCGTCTTCTACTGCTGCTACTTCTCAGGCCGGGGGAGGCAGTCAGACTCCAGCTGCCCGGACACCTGAGCAGGTTACTCAGGGCCTTCAAACACCGGGGGCAGTTCCAGCCCAGCCGGTTTCTCCAGTTTAGGACTTCATGGTTCCAGCTATGCCAGATGATGATCAGTGTAGGCTGGAGAGATTCAGTAGGCTTCAGCCTCCGACATTCAGTAGTGCTGAGGGCGAGGATGCCCAAGGTTTCCTGGATAAGTGTCATAGGATGCTTCGTACTGCTGGGATTCTTGAAACCAGTGGGGTTTCGTTTGCTACTTTTCAGTTTTTTGGGGATGCTTTTACTTGGTAGGAGTCCTTCGAGAGGCGTAGGCCTGTTGGTTTAGCACCCCTCACCTGGAAGCAAATCTCCACTATCTTTTTGGAGAACTATGTTCCCCAGTCTCACAGGGAGGAGCAGCGCATGCAGTTTGAGCAGCTGCGTCAGGGGGAGCTATGAGTGATGCAGTATGAGATGCGGTTTTCAGAGTTGGCTCGTCATGCCACCGAGTTGGTTCCTACCGATAGGGAGAGGATTAGGAGGTTCGAGGATGTCCTCACTTATCAGCTCCACCTTTTTATGACTCAGGAGAGGGTATCAGGTGCTACCTTCGAGCAGGTTGTTTGTATTGCTCGAGATATTGAGTCAGTTCACCGCCAGGAGCGGGAGGAGAGGAAGGCCAAGAAGCCTCGTGGATCGGGTGGTTCTAGTGGTTATCCTTCTAGGGGCAGTTTCAGCATGGTAGAGGCCATTCATTCAGGCATCCTCAGTCAGTCCGCCCAGCCTATAGTGGTGCATCTTCGGGGCATGGTCTCCACAGTTCTCAGCTGGCCCGTTCTTCATTCAGTGCCCTTCCAGCCTAGAGTGCATCTCGAGCACCACCAGTTCAGAGTTCCTTTATGCATGATTCTTCTAGTGGCCATTCTGGTGCCAGGGGTTTCTATCAGTCCCCGTCTCCATCTCCAGGGAGTTGTTTTGAGTGCGGAGAGTTTGGACACATGTGGAGGCAGTGTCCCCGCTGTTTTGGTGGTTCTTCTCAGTAGAGAGGCCAACCCTCGACTTCGGCTCCAGTTACTTCACCACCCGCCCAAACATCTAGGGGTGGGGGCCATACCGCCAGGGGCCGCCCTAGAGGGGGAGGTTGTGCAGGTGGAGGCCAGGCTCGTATCTACGCACTTCCAGCTAGGCCAAATGCTATGGCCTACGATGCAGTAATCACAGGTATTGTCTCAGTCTGTCGCCGAGATGCTTTGGATTTATTTGACCCTGGTTCTACATATTCCTATGTTTCATCATATTTTGCCCATTTTCTGGAAATGCCCTGTGAGTCTCTAGTTACATCAGTTCATGTGTTGACTCCGGTGGGCGATACTATTATTGTGGACCATGTTCATCGATCGTGTGTGATATCTATTGGGGGTCTGGAGACCCGAGTGGACCTATTATTACTTATCATGGTTAATTTTGACGTGATATTGGGCATGGATTGGCTATCTCCGTGTCATGCTGTTCTTGATTGTCACGCTAAGACCGTTACCTTAGCTATTCCAAGATTTCCGAGGGTTGAGTGGAGAGGTTCTTCTGAGTATGTGCCTAGAAGGATGATTTCCTATATGTATGCTCAGTGTATGGTTGAAAAGGGGTGTTTATCGTATTTGGATTTTGTGAGGGATGTCAGTGGTGAGACTCCCGCTATTGATTCGATTCCTGCGGTCCGTGATTTTCCGGACGTGTTTCCTGCAGACATGCCAGGCATTCCACCTGACAGGGACATTAATTTTTGTATTGGCCCGGTGCCAGGCACTCAGCCTAGCTTGGCGCAACGCTTAGTCGATTTTCAAAGCTGGAAAAGATGCAAGAAGGGATACGAACCTATGACCAATCAGTTAACAGCCGACCGCTCTACCACTGAGCTACTGAGGAACAACAGACTTAATGTTGGAAGCCGACTCTCGTTCTTTGGACCAACCTATGACCGAATAAAAATGAGTTCGTCACTCTTTTTCACATACTGGTAAACGAAAACCACCTCGACCGGATCAGAGTAAATAAGAATGTCGAATCAGGCCGCCCTTTGCCTTGAAAGAATTCACACGCGGCCATGGTGCGATACTGTAGGGGAGGTCCTACGGAAAAATAGCTCGACTCTCTATTCCACCTTATCGTATGACACCAACGCAGTTGAAGGAATTAAAGGAGCAGCTTCAGGAACTCCTAGATAAGGGGTTCATTCGGCCTAGTGTGTCACCTTAGGGTGCTCCGGTGTTGTTTGTGAAGAAGAAGGATGGTTCTATGTGTATGTGTATTGATTATCGGTAGCTGAACAAGGTTACGATGAAGAACCAGTATCCCTTGCCTCGTATAGATGAATTTTTTGATCAGTTGCAAGGTGCCAGGGTATTTTCCAAGGTTGACTTGCATTCTGGCTACCATCAGTTGAAGATTCGGGGGCCCGACATCCCGAAGACTGCCTTCAGGACTATGTATGGTCATTATGAGTTTCTGGTTATGTCATTCGGGCTGACCAATGCCCCATCAACCTCTATGCACTTGATGCACAGTGTGTTCCGACCTTATCTTGACTCCTTCTTCATCGTGTTTATTGACGATACCTTGGTGTATTCCCGATCTCGAGAGGATCATGAGCAGCATTTGAGAGTTGTGCTTCAGACCTTGAGGGAGAAGAAGTTGTATGCAAAATTTTCAAAGTGTGAGTTCTGGATTGATTCAGTAGCGTTCTTGGGGCACGTGGTGTCTAGTGAGGGTATTCAGGTTGATCCGATGAAGATAGAGGCGGTGTAGAGCTGGCCTAGACCGTTATCAGCTACCGAGATTCGCAGTTTCCTTGGTTTGGCAGGGTACTATCATCGTTTTGTAGAGGGATCTTCATCTATTGCAGCACCTATGACCAGGCTGAACCAGAAAGGTGCTCAGTTCAGGTGGACTGAGGAGTGTGAGGAGAGCTTTCAGAAGCTCAATTCAGCTTTGACTACATCTCCGGTGTTGGTTTTGCCTACGGGTTCAGGTTCTTATACAGTTTACTGTGACGCCTCGAGAGTTGGCCTTGGAGATATTTTGATGCAGGACGGTAGGGTGATTGCCTACGCATCCATACAGTTGAAGGTGCACGAGAATAATTATTCAGTGCATGATCTTGAGCTAGCAACTATTGTCCACGTCTTGAAGATTTGGCGTCATTATTTGTATGGAGTGCATGGTGAGATTTTCACTGATCACTGTAGTTTGCAGCATCTGCTTAAGCAGAAGGACCTGAATTTGCGTCAGAGGAGATGGTTGGATCTCCTCAAGGATTATGACCTCACCATTCTATATCATCCGAGGAAGGCCAATGTAGTGGCCGATGCCCTGAGTCGCAGAGCAGAGAGTTTGGGGAGTCTATCCTACCTTTCAGTAGCAAAGTGAACTTTAGCACTTGATGTTCATGCTTTAGCAGGTCAGTTGGTGAGATTGGATCTATCAGGTCCCCCACGGGTATTAGCTTGTGTAGCCTCCAGGTCTTCTATTTATGATCAGATTAGAGCACGCCAGTATGATGATCCACACTTGCTCGTTCTTCAGGAGGGTCCGTCGCGGTGATGCTAGGGATGTGGTTACTGGTAATGATGGGGTTATGAGGATGCAGGGCCGGATTTGCGTTCCCAATGTGGATGGACTTCGAGATTTGATTTTAGCTGAGGCCCATAGTTCGCGGTATTCCATCCATCCGGGTGCCACAAAGATGTATCAGGATCTGAGACAACATTATTGGTGGAGGCGGGTGAAGAAGGATATTGTTGAGTTCGTGGTTCGGTGTCTCAACTGTCAGCAGGTCAATTATGAGCACCAGAGACCGGGTGGATTGCTTCAGAGATTAGATATTCCGGAGTGGAAATGGGATCGGATCACCATGGACTTCGTAGTTGGGCTTCCATGGACTTCGAGGAGGTTTGATGCTATATGGGTTATTGTGGATCAGCTGACCAAGTCCGCGCACTTCATTCCTATTGGTACTACTTATTCTTCGGAGCTGTTAGCTGAGATTTATATCAGGGAGATTTTCCATTGCATGGGGTTCCAATTTCTATCATTTCCGATAGAGGTACTCAGTTCACATCTCAGTTTTGGAGGGCCGTGCAGAGGGAGTTAGGTACTCAGTTTGGGTTGAGCACAACGTTTCATCCTCAGACCCACGGGCAGTTGGATCGTACTATTCAGATTTTGGAGGACATGTTGCGTGCGTGTGTCATTGATTTTGGGGGTTCATGGGACCAGTTTCTGCCACTCACGGAGTTTGCATATAATAATAGCTATCATTCGAGTATCTAGATGGCTCCGTATGAGGCTTTATATGGTAGGAGGTATAGATCTCTGGTTGGTTGGTTTGAGACGGGCGAGGCTAGGCTATTGGGCACAGACTTGGTTCAAGATGCGTTGGGTAAGGTGAAGTTGATTCAGGAGCGGCTTTGTACGGTGAAGTCTAGGCAGAAGAGTTATGCGTACCGGAAGGTCCGAGATGTGTCTTTCATGGTTGGAGAGAAGGTGCTGCTGAAGGTGTCACCCATGAAGGGTGTTATGAGGTTCGGGAAGAGGGGAAAGCTGAGTCCCCGGTTCATTGGGCCATTTGAGGTGCTTCAAAGGATTGGGGAGGTGCTTATAGACTTGCCTTGCCACCCAGCTTATCGAGTATTCATCCGGTGTTCCATGTTTCGATGCTCCGGAAGTATGTTGGTGACCCGTCTCATGTTTTGGATTTCAGCACGGTTCATCTCGAGGGTGATATGTCATATGAGGTAGAACCAGTGGCTATTTTGGGTCGTCAAGTCAGAAAGCTGAGGTCTACGGATAAAGCTTTAATGAAGGTTAGGTGGAGAGGACAGCCGATGGAGGATGCCACCTGTGAGACCGAGCGGGAGATGCGGAGCAGATATCCTCACTTATTTGAGACTCCAGGTATGTTTCTAGACCCGTTCGAGGAAGAACGTTTGTTTAAGAGGGGGAAGATGTAACGACCTAGCTGGTCGTTCTGTGAGATTAGCCCTGTTTCCTCTATTTCTGTTTTATTGTGTGTTATTTAGCCTGATTTTGTCGTGTTGAGTTGGTTGGTTCGAGTTCGGAGTGGTCATGGTGAGAGCTGAGACACTTAGTCTCTTAAATTGGCTTAATAGTTGGAAAAGTCAACTGGGAGTTCAGATGTGTTTTGGTGTTGTTTTGGGTGTTTCGAAGGCTCGACTAAGTTTGAATAAGGTTATGGGACCTTTTTGTGTTTTTGGTTGGGGTCCCGAGGGGCTCGGGATGATTTCGGATAGCCATCGGGGATTTTAAGTCTGAAAAATAGCAGCTGATGCTGCTGGTGCTAGTGTTACCGCACCTGCGGATAAGGGACCGCAAGTGCGGGCCCGCAAAAGCGGACGACTCGTCGCAAATGCGGTTTTTGGTGGGTTGGAGGAGTTCCGCAGGTGCGAGGTTTTTACTGCACCTGCGAAGCCGCAAATGCAGAAGTTTTATCGCAGGTCCGGAGTTTGGGCCTCTGAGCGTTTTCCGCAGGTGCGCACCTGGGACCGCAGGTGCGCGTAAGTGGCCGCAGGTGCGGAACCACTGGGGAGTTAGTATAAATTTCAGCCTTTGCGAATTTTGGCACTTTCTTCATATTTTGCATGCGGGCTGAGGTTTTTGGGAGCAAATTGAAGAAGGATTTCCAGGGTCTTCTGTGGAGGTAAGTTTCTTGGACTAAAAACTCGATTCTATGTTGTAATTTGACGGATTAGGCTTGGAATTTAGTGGATTTTAATGGCATAAATTGGGGGTTTAGGGCTTGGGAAATTGAGACTTATAATTAAGGAATTTAGGGGTCAATTGTGGTCAGATTTGATGCATTTTATATGTGTAGACTCGGGGAAGGATAAGGATGATACGATTTTTATCGAATTCCGAGACGTGGGACCGGGGCTCAGGTTTGGCCAATTTCGGGAATTTTGGATAAAATTGATAGTTTTCGATTGGGCCTTGTTCCTTTAGCATATATTGATGATGTTAATCTGGTTTTGGTTAGATTCAATCAGGAGCCGATTCGAGAGGCAAGAGCATCGCAGATTAGTATTTGGGCCGGGTTGAGGTAAGTAATGACTATAAATCTTGTCCTGAGGGTATGAAACCCCGGACTTCGTATTTTCTCACTACTTTTGGAGTGGCACACATGCCAGATGACGAGTGTGTGGCGTGCACTGATTTTTGGATTTGGACTTGGTCCTTTCCATGACAACTATTGAGTTGCGTATTTACTTTAAATCATATATTAAATTGTGTTCTAAAACTATTGCTATACTTGGGTTGTAAGCCATGTTTGGGGCCTTACGCCGACTTGTTTAGACCCCTTGGGGGCTTTTACTGCTATTTCCTCACTGTGTTGACTTATGATTTACACTCAGTCATATTATGTTTAACTCTTTTCGAAACTCAGCCTTACTTATACTATTTTGAGACATAAAATGATGTTTTGGGTCGAGTACCCCGTTTTACTGATAGCACGAGTGGCTTATTGGGAGTTTTTGGCTGAGTGAGGCTGAGGGCCTTATTGTGAGGATATGAGATGCCACGAGGTCGCTTGATATTAGCGCTTGGGCTGAAGGAGCCCCTCCGGAGTCTGTACACACCCCTAGTGAGCGCAGGTACCTACTGAGTGCGAGTGCAAAGTGTCGAGTGAAGAGTGATTGGGAGGCATGAGTGACTGTGAGGTTGCCCGAGGGGCTGATACTGAGTGATTGTGAGGTATGCTGAGTGACTGATTCTGAGTGATGATTTTCCCGAGGGGCGATTTATGATACATGCTTTGGCCCGAGGGGCTATTTATGATGGTTATTTTTCTGAAACTATTGGAAAACACATTTTTCAAAGGATTTTACTGAAGTCGGCTTTTTAAAGCATGTTGATTTAATGTATACACTGTTGGAAAAAAAGATATGCTTATTGTGAATGGATGATTTGATCTTATGTGTTTCTTACTACTTAGACTTGATTTATTTTCATTACTACTGAGTTGGCGTACTCACATTACTCCCTGCACCCCTGTGTGCAGATACAGGTGCTGGTACCGAGCGTTAGTTTCCTTCCTTCGTGTGGAGCCGGAGTTGGGACTTCGAGGTAGCTGTTCAGCATCCACAGCATCTCTTTTCCCATTTCTTGTTTTGTACTTAGTTCCTCGTTCCGAGTCTTGATGTATTTTGACAGTAGGGTTATTTTTTACTGCTCGTAGATGCTCATGACGGTTGACTCTAGGTTTTTGGGGTAGTGTATAAATTGTTTTACTCATTTTGTTGCTTTAAACTGCTTACGCGAAAGAAATTTTTGTGAAAGATCAGAGTAGTTTTGAAAATTATGAAAATATTATGTTAGTATGCAATTGTTGGATAGCCTAGTCCCATGATAGGCGCCATCACGGCCGGCTTAGGATTTGGGGTCGTGACAAAAATATTATTATTTTAAATTTCTTGATTAAAGAGTACAACGTGTATTTCTTGGGGTCGTGACAAATTTATTTGGGTGGCGGTAAATATAATCCAAAAATATGATGTTAGGGATAATTATACTAAAAATTTGAAATGGAAGAGAGTAATTGTTATGAAACAAAAGCAATATAACAAGAACTGTGTAATTAACTAGAACATAAGAAGGGAATAACAATATTAGAAGAGAGGATTTCTTTTGTTGTCAATTGTATGGAATAGGTTCATCAGTGAACGTATTTATAAAAATATTGCATTGTTATAAAACCAATCCAAAACTTGTTATGAATACATAACCAATCTAAAACCTGTTACGAATACACAACCAATACAAAACCTGTTATGGAAGACATCCATTGTTGCAAGTGGATGAATCCACTTGTAGGATTTATAACACTCCACCTTGGATGTCCACCAACAGATAATGTGCCTCATTAAAACCTTACTAATAAAAATCTAATGAAAAAATCCTAGTGAAGAAAAAAGAATACAGATATTTTGTACACGCATTAAGAGTTGCCTTATTAAAAACCTTACCAGAAAAATCCAATAGGAAAAAATCCTAGTTAAGGGAAAAAGAGTACAACGTGTATTTCTTCCCCTGATAAAAACCTTATTTGATATATCAGAGACGCCGCATTCCTATCCTGTATCTTAACTTCTCAAATGTTGATGTCGGCAATGCCTTAGTGAACAAATTTGCCAAATTATCACTTGGAATTTGTTGAACATCTAATTCACCATTCTTTTGAAGATCATGCGTGAAAAAGAATTTTATTGAAATATGCTTTGTTCTGTCTCCTTTAATATATCCCCCTTTTAGTTGAGCTATACATGCAATATTGTCATGATATAATGTTATTGAGATATCCTTTCCCCATGAAAGACCACACATCTCCTGGATATGTTGAGTTATTGATCTCAACCAAATGCATTCTCGACTCGCTTTATGAATGGCTATTTATCTCTACATGATTTGAAGAAGTAGAAATCATAATTTGTTTTTTTGAACACCATGATATGACAATACCTCCATATGTGAATAAATATCATGTTTAAGATAGACCTTTATGTGGGTCAGACAATGTCACGACACCAAATTCCCTCTGAAGGATGTCGTGATGGCACCTAGTCTCTACGACTAGGTAAGCCTAACAAATAGCTAGAGATTTTCATAAAAACCCGAACCATACCAACCAAAAAAAGTAATACCTTTTAGGTTGGTTTGGTTTTGATTTTGAATTTTAAAAACCGATCAAATTTGGTTTGGTTTTGGTTTTAATCAAAAACTAACTGACTATAGAAGTAGCTATTTAAATTTGTTATTACACCTATATTTAAATATGTATATTTTTATATAAAGTTTCTAAAATTTTATGGTACATATTAGTCGTTTGTATTTTTAGTCTAGTTCTTTGCTATTTTAATAATCTACTTCTTTGCTTTTAAATTCTAGTTTGATTGGTATTTTTCTTTTTCTAAGTATAAGAATTTATTTCATATTAAAAACAATTAATTTTTAATGAGTATTATTCATCATTATTTGATTCAATTATCATCAATATATCTTGGTAAATAATAGATCTCTCAAATATCAATTGGTTTGATAGTATTACATTGAAAATGTCATCTCCGGAATATGTGTTTGGTAGTGTATGTCTCATATTTAAGAAAAACCCGACAAATAATCGAAAACCCGACAAAATCGAATCGATAAAAATTAGACTTAATTGGTTTGGTTCCAATATTTGAAGAACCGACTTAATTGGTTTGGTTTGTCTTTAGGGAAAAACCGATCCAAACTGAACCATGAACACCCATACAAATAGCCCCTTGAACAAATGTATAAATACAAGTTACTGAAAGCGGCTAATAATTGATAAAACCTTCTGAAAATAGAATCTCACAAATACACACCCCAAAACCGGTGGAACTGAGTCATAAGCTCTATATAAATGCAACTAGAGTACTACTACATCACTGTCCGAAGGGAAATACAACAATAATGAAAATAAAGAAAGGTGATTTTGAGGCCTGCTGTAACAACCCGGCCGATCGTTTCGAGAGTTATAGCCCTGTTTCCCCCATTTCTGTTCTTTTATGCTTTATAGCTGTATTATGTCTTACCGAGTTGGTTGGTTTGGGTCCGGAGTGGTTTCGGAGTGAATTGAGACACTTAGTCTCTTAATTGGAAGCTTAGGTTGGAAAAATAGACCGGATGTCGACTTATGTGTAAATGACTTCAGATTGGAATTTTAATGGTTCTGTTAACTCCGTTAGGTGATTTTGTACTTAGGAGTGCATCCGTAATGTGATTTGGAGGTTCATAGTAGAATTAGGCTTGAATTGGTGAAAGTTGGAATTTTGGCAATTTTGGCCTGCGGTGAAAATTTTAATATCGGGGTCAGAATGAAATTACGGAAGTTGGAGTAGGTTCATGGTGTCATTTTAGACTTGTGTATAAAATTTGAGGTTAATCAGACGTGGTTTGATAGGGTTCGGCGTTGTTTGTGCAATTCAGAAGTTCAAAAGTTCTTATGCTTGAATCCGGGTGTAATTTGGTATTTTGATGTTGCTTCGAGTGATTCGAAGGTTCGACTAAGTTTTTATGGGGTTATATGACTTGTTGGTATGTTTGGTTGAGGTTCTGAGGGCCTCGGGGTGATTTTGTGTGGTTAAGGGATTGATTTGAGTTGAAGAATTGTAGCTGAAGCTGCTGCTACTGGTGTAACCACACCTGCGGTGTGGGAATCGCAGGTGCGAGTCCGCAGAAGTGATAGAGGAGCCGCAGATGCGGCTAAGGAGGACCTAGGCAGAGGATGCAGGTGCGATGTCATTCCCGCACCTACGGTGGTCGTAGAAGCGGATCTAGGGGCGCATGTGCGAGTTTTGTGATGACCTAAAAGGGGTCATCTTATGAATTAAGACACTATTCTAGGATCATTAGCCTTAAAAAGATAAATTTCTTTACCTCGATTTGCGTGCACAGTCCGGGCGTGAAACCGGAAAGCTTTTATGTAAAAATATGAGAAAAAATAATTTTTAAAGTTATAACTTTAGTTTTAGTTGACTTTGGTCAACATTTTTAGTAAACGGACCTGGATCCGTGTTCCGACAGTCCCGGGAGGTCCGCAGTAAAATATGGGACTTATGTGTATGCCCGAAATTTAATTCCGAGGTACCTAGCTTAAGAAATCCATTTTTGAAAAACATTATTTTGCTGGATTTTTAAGGAAATAAAGAAATGAATTAATGTGTGAACTTGTTGGTATCGGGCCCGTATTTTGGTTTCGGAGCCCGGTTTAGGTTTGTTATGATATTTAAGTCCTAGCTGTGAAATTTAGTGAGAATCAGAATTTGATTTGACATGATTCGGACATCCTGTTGAGAAATAGTGAAATTGAAGTGTTCTTGAGAAAAAATATGAGCTTTGAGGTTGAATTTGTAGTTTTAAATATTATTTTTGTGATTTGATCGCATGAGCAAGTCCGTGTGATGTTCTTAGACTTGCGTGCATGTTTGGTTTGGAGCCCCGAGGGCTCGGGTGAGTTTCAGACAGGCCTCTGATCTCGCAATTGCGAGATCGGCTTCGCAATTGCGAGATCGGCTTCGCAATTGCGAAGTTAACAGGCCTTGTAATTGCGAGACATTATATCGCAAATGCAAACCAGACCTGGGAAGGCCATCCTCGCAAATGCGAAGACTGACCAGCAAGCCCACTGGTCGCAAATGCGACATTTAGGTCGTAAATGCGAAGGCAACAGGGATTTCGAAGGGTTCGTAATTGCGTACCCCTGATCGCATTTGCGATAACTGCAGCTGCTCAAATACCTTTTTAGACGGGATTTTCACCCATTTTTCAATTCTCTCAAACCCTAAACCTCCATAGGCGATTTTCCAAAGACTCAAACTTCTCCAAATCATAGGTAAGTGATTCCTAACTAATTCCTTACAATCCTTAACAACTTTTAACAAGATTTCAACCTAGAATCTAGAGTTTTCGTGGTAAACAATTGGGATTTTTGGGTAGAACTTAGGAACTTCGAAATTTGGGAATCTAGACCTCGAATTGAGGACGGATTCCAAAACCAATGGTATATCTAGGCTCAGGAGAGAATGGGTAAACCAGTTTTGATCCGAACCTCGAGTTTAGACTAAGCGGGCCCGGGTTCGATTTTTGTCTTGTGAAAGGCTTTGACCTAAATTGTGAAATCTTTTTATAAATAAAGATATGTGATTGTCTGGTGAGAGCGGGTTGCACGCTGCAACAAGGAGTAATAAGAGAAGATAGGTGGGATCGTTGCAACAGGAGAAATAATGGTGATATATATAGGGAGGAGCAATAAAGGTGGACAGGTGGGAGCGGGCGCCCCAACAAGGAGCAATAAGGGAGGACATTCATATTTTACTGATTATATGATAAAAATTGGAAAACTTACTGTTTTATTCTATTGTTCCCATACTCTGCTTTTACCGTTATTTTAAATTGAAACTTGGAAATTTTCGTGAGGATTGGTTGTAGCTGAGATCTGGAAAAGTTTACCGAATTGTTTTATTAATTGTTGCAAGTTACTGTGTAATTAGTTTATTATACTCTTCTTGCTTTATTATACATTGTATCCAGGTTATGTTATAAATGCCCCACCGTAGCCTCGTCACTACTTCGTCGAGGTTAAGCTCGGCACTTACTAGTACATGGGGTCGGTTGCACTGATACTGCACTCTGCACTTCTTGTGCAGATCCAGGTTCCGGCTAGAGTTGAGTTATCGAGTAGTAGCTGAGCATTCATACGGAGACACGAGGTAGATCTGCTGGCGTCCGCAGATTCCTGGAGTCTTCTCTACATTATTTGGATTGCTGTTTTATTTCATTCAAAACAAACATATATTTCTTTCAGCCAAATACTTGTAGTATTCTTTAGTAGTTCGTGAATTGTGACTCCAGGCCCTGGGTAGCTAGATATTAGTATTAGATTTTGCATTTTTTCTAAACTGCTTACTTATATTTAATTAAACTATTTTAAGAAAATGGTTAACTAAATTCTAACATTGGCTTGCCTAGCAAGTATGGTGTTAGGCGCCAGCACGATCCCGAGGGTTGGGAATTTGGATTGTGACAAGTTGGTATCATAGCATTAGGTTTCCTAGGTCTCACAATTCACGAACAAGCTTAATAGAGTCTGTAGGATCGGTACAGAGACGTCTGTACCTATCTCTCAGAGGCTATGAAGTTAGGAACATACTCATTTTATTTCTACTCTGTCGTGCGGTTCTTGTTATCTCAAATACTGATAGCACTCCACTATTCTCTCGAAAATTGCGAGGACACGTGATTATTCTTCCGCTGACCAACAATCAGGTCCTCCAGCAGCAAAAACTCCTACTAGGGGCAGAGGCCAAGGCCATACCAGAGGCCGCGGCAGGGGAAGGACTCAGCCCATTGCTCAGACAGCTTGTAACATGGTTGCCAAAGAAAAAGTTTAAAGGCTCAAAATGGTTTGACTAGGAAAAATATGCACGGGTAGGAAATATAGGCTCAATAGCAGTCCAAGGAAGGCCTAGTATAATTTTCTTTCAAACCAAGTTAGTCTAGGATTTCGCCTTGAAGCACATCCCGGACAAATTCTAGACTACAGATGGTGCAAGAGAACTTCGCAATAACTCACCACACATGGCACATGAAAACTCAAGTGGAATACAAATCATAAACTCAATTGAAACCAGTGAATCTCAATCAAGAATGATCTTTACTTCAATCATTTTCTTTTTCAAAAAAATCATGAATTCATATGCCGAGGTTTAAATCATATTGGTACCAAGCAAGACACAGATTGGCCAATGGGCACAACCCTAAATCAAACCACTTATTCTTCCTAAATTAACAAAAAAAAAACTATATCCAAACTGCAAGACTAATTCCCTTAAAAAAGTCGCCAAGCTATCCATCAGCGGGAAGAGTCAAAACAATTTTTTTTTCAAAACATACCCGGTTCAAAAAGAAAATTGGCATCCTTGGAAAAAGGACCGCGGTGAAAATAAAACCAAGGATATCGCCACCAAAATAAAACATACTACATATATAATAGAACAATTCATATGAAAACAAAATAACGTCACCTGAAAACAACAACAAATACCAATTCACTTGGAAACAAAATGATATCCAATCCACAGTTATACAAGAAGACACCCCCAACTCAAAAATGTTGCAATGTCCCCAATGCAACTAATCAAGATAGAATAAAATGGTGAAGGGTGCTCCCTGAATACTGCATCAAGTTCTCTCCTCACTGTCGGACTTCATCACATCTTCTTCACCTTCTTCCTCAAACCAATGGACTGGAGCATCATCATCCTCTTCTGGCTCAGTCGATGGTAGTGGCTCTTGAGGCTTTAGAACTTTCAATAGCCTCTTCACATCCTTCCACATGCGGGTGAAGAATTTATCTCTCTTCTTCTCCCTTTTATTCATCCTGGTGTGTGCATTTTCTAGTTGGGCATGAGAAGAGCTCAATCCACCGTGTGCCGTGTCCAAATCAGTATATGCTTTCTCCAGCTGCTTCAGGTGATCCCCCTACTTCTTCTGATCATCACGTTACTTTTGAAAGTCTTTCTTTGAAATGTATGTAAAGGGTCCCTCAGATGTTTCCCCAGGCCCTTGAGGAAGGTGATCTACAAGCTCGCGAATCTTCCGCATTTCCTCGGAAAGCATAGCAAATGGTCCTCCGGTGGAAGATGAAGGCTGGCTAACCTGCTCGGTCTGAGACCCAATTTCTTATTTTTTCTCTTGGCGTCTCCGCCCTCTCCTATTTTCTTTAAGGGGTTGATAGGCTTTCCCGGCTCTATCCAGCTATCTCCCGGATCCTCCTCAACCCCAACAAGTTGACACAGCTCAGTGATAAGGGATGGAAATATCAATGATGGACCGTTTATCTGCCGATACTCCCTCAGTTCATTGATAAAGATCTCACCAACATTGAGCAGAATACCATCAAGAATGCATGCTACCATCGGGGCTCTCATTATAGGTACATTCCATATATTCGACACCGGAGAGACGTGACTGCATAAAATGGCCAGCCATATCTTAGCTTCAGCAGTGAACTCTTTGGATGTGATCCCTCTCTTTTCCGCTGCCCAAGGAACATCCACACCCACGCATAATTTGGAGACCAACCAATCCCCTGGAACACAATCTTTTGCATGGAATGGGTCCATATCATGGTCTTGGAGGTGATAGACGTGGTTCACAGCTTCTGTTTCGAAATGTACCATTTTGCCGCGAATCCTCATCTTTGGTTTTTTCAACATGATGGCCGGGATATTTGCATATAACTCCCTCACCCACTGCTCATCGTCTCTGCAAGGTTGAGGGGCAAAACAGATCCAGCTCATGTCTACAAGTCGCTGGTAGAACTCAGGAAGACGTTCTGGGACCTTATCCAACACTATCCCACTTCTCGGGAGAAAATTCTTCGAGATTAACTCGACATAATATTGTTCCTGACACTCGCGTGAAAATAATCGGTGCTGGTCATAATTTTCCTCAATCTCCACAGGACTGTCTTGCGTGGATTCATTGGAGTTAGTGCCCATTTTCAGTTTATGTACCTGCAACAAAGCATAGGAGTGAAAACGTGGTATGGCTATGAAATATGTGCAAAATGATTCAAAAATTCCATAGAAATGATTGGACAATCGAAACTAGCCTTAGAAAAAAAAATTAGATTTTCAAATTTGCAGGTGTCTACTCTCTGATGTCGCAATTGCGAAGGCATCAGGTTTCGCATATGCGAAAAATTTCTTTGCAAATGCAAAGATGGTAAGGGCTGCCAGTATTCACAATTGCGACCACCTTTTTGCAAATGCGAAGAGGCCATCACAATTGCGACCCTTCGTCCCTAACCCCAGAACAGTTTCAGGCCTGAAAATTTCATCAATGAATTACACTTGTAAACACCCCTATCAGTTTTTAGGCACTCAAAAAGGCAATAAACATCACATATAACCATGAATTGCAAGAAACATTTCAACGATTCGGCCAAGAACCTCAACACTCGAACCACTCATATTTTAATAGAATCATGGGTACTCAAACTTCCCCAATCTCTAGCATAGCATCTGGCTCACACTCTCAACCAACCTCACCCAGAAGTCAGTACACGATTTAGCAATATATATATTTTCTTTTGTAAGGAACCATTGGAAACCTAGGTTTAAGAAATAATTGAAGGAAGAAGAAGAAGATGATGAAATGATTAAGCGATTGTACCTGGATGCTTGCACTTAAGAGTGGAAATTTGAGAGTTTGAAGCTTGGGAGAATACCAGTCGTCAGTTTCTTTTTTGTCTCAAAAGACTTTGCAGCTTTTAATTAAAATGAATGATCCAGCCCCTTAAAACCCCTCTGATGTCGCATTTGCGACACCCTTTCGCAATTGCGAACTTCCAGATTTCAGCAGTGGTCACAAATGCGACAGTTTTCTCGATTTTGTGAGTTGGGCCAATTTCGCAAATGCGAAGTGATTTTCGCAAATGTGAATGCTGGTGCTTCTGCAACTTTTAGCTACTGGTTTTGTTGCTCTCCGTCACCCCGACCTACTCAAATCAACTCCAAACCATTCTAAAACTTGGCAGATTAGTGAATTTCTTCATCTTGCACTTCTTGGCTTTCTTATGAGGAAATGTCATTTTGCCTTGTTGTTCTTTCAAATTGTAAATTGTATAGCCTTTGATTTTCCTCCTTGCAATCTCTCCTTGACTCGTGTAGTTCAATTTCCATATCACCACGCAAGTCCAATATTGAAAAAAATGCTTGGAATGCGATGTCAACCCTCCAAATTGAAATCCTTCCCGGATTTTGACATCCTCGATTTCCCCCGGACTAGATTCAATCTCAACCATATTTTCAATTACACCGGTTGACTCTTCCTCATTTTTCTTGGCATCACTAATACTCATGGAGTCGGTTGGCGGATGTTCAATTCTTGATTCCTCAAAGTAAATCTCACTTTCTCCCTCGGAGTTGGACTCTTCTTGACCTTCTTCCACACTTTCTATTGATAGGCATAATGAGCCTCAATCAATGATAATGACTACCCAATATTTTCCAATAGATGGGTAGTATTTCCTCTTTATGATTTTTCAAATATAAAAGAGTTACCCTTCAGTTCGAGTGGTGGAGAGGTCAGCCTATTGAGGCAACTACTTGGGAGTCCGAGTCGGACATGCAGAGTAGATATCCCCACTTGTTTGCCAGTTCAAGTAATTTTCTATGTTCGTTCGAGGACGAACGTTTGTCTAAGAGGGCGAGATTGTGATGACCCAAAAGGGGTCATCTTATTAATTAAGACACTATTCTAAACTCCTTAGCCTTAAAAATATAAATTTGTTTAACTCTATTTGCGTGCGCAGTCGGGGCGTGAAACCGGAAAACTTTTATGTAAAAATATGAGAAATAATTTTTAGAGTTAGAAATTTGGTTTTAGTTGACTTTGGTCAATATTTTTAGTAAATAGACTCGGATCTGTGTTTCGATGGTCCAGGGAGGTCTGCAGTCAAATATGGGACTTGGGCATATTCCCGGAATTTAATTCCGAGGTCCCTAGCTTTAGAAATCAAGTTTTGAAAAAAATTATTTTGCTGGTTTTTTAAGGAAATAAAGAAATGTGTGTGAAATTGTTGGTATTGGGCCCATATTTTGGTTCTGGAGTGCGGTACAGGTTTGTTATGATATTTAAGTCCTATATGTGAAATTTGGTGAGAATAAAAACTTGATTTAACGTGATTCGGACATCCGGTTGAGACATAGTGAAATTGAAGTGCTCTTGAGAAAAATTATGAGTTTTGAGGTTGAATTCGTAGTTTTAAATGTTACTTTTGTAATTTGATCGGACGAGCAAGTCCGTGTGATGTTTTAAGACTTGCGTGCATGTTTGGTTTGGAGCCCCGAGGGCTCTGGTGAGTTTCGGATAGGCCACTGATTGTTTAGACTTAGAAAAGTTTCATAGCTGGTGTCTGGTGTTTGTCCAGGCCTCTGATATTGTAATTTCAAGATAAGGCTTCGCAATTGCGAAGTTAACAGGCCTGTAATTTCGAGACATTATATCGCAAATGCGAACCAGGCCTGGGAAGGCCATCCTCGCAAATGCAAGATTTGCTTCACAAATGCGAAGACTGACCATCAAGCCCACTGGTCGCAAATGCGACATTTAGGTCGCAAATGTGAAGGCAGCAGGGATTTCGAAGGGTTCACAATTGCGAACCCCTGATCGCATTTGCGATAACTGCAGCTGCTCAAACATGTTTTTAGACGGGATTTTCACCAATTTTTCAATTCTCTCAAACCCTAAACCTCCATAGGCGATTTTTCAAAGAATCAAACTTCTCCAAATCATAGGTAAGTGATTCCTAACTAATTACTTTCAATCCTTAACAACTTTTAACAAGATTTCAACCTAGAATCTAGAGTTTTCATGGTAAACAATTGGGATTTTTGGGTAGAACTTAGGCACTTCGAAATTTGGGAATTTAGAGCTCGAATTGAGAATGGATTTCAAAACCAATGGTATATCCGGGCTCAGGGGAGAATGGGTAAACTGGTTTTGGTCCGAACCTTGAGTTTAGACCAAGCGGGCCCGGGGTCGATTTTTGTCTTTTGATAGGAGAACATACAAAAACCATAGTTTTTCATTAAAGTTAATTCCTTTAGCAATAACTGATGATATTGAACCAATTATGATTATATTTGAGCGGGTTAGAGGCAAATTCTAAAGGAAAGGTTGTAATTGAGCAGTGAGTGGCATGCAGAATTGAGGTAAGTGTTTGGTTTAACCTTGACTTGAGGGAATAAGTATCCCCAACTTAAATGCTATGTGAAATTGCATGTGTGTGGTGTATAAGTGAGGTGACGAGTATCTACACACCACAAAATTATCTGTTTAGCATGTTCCCTTCCCCGTTTCCAATTGATTTTATTTTTGTCTTGATTGTTTCATGATCATTGATGCCTCCATGTCTACTTGTTTTGCTTACTTGTTTGTTAGATATTGTTTAACTTATTTGGTACTATTAATTGTTCCTTAATTTCATTGTGGTACATTAATGGTTGAGCTAGTTGTCAGTGTTTCATGATACATTTCAGTCGGTTTCTGTGATGACCCAAAAGGTCATCTTGTATAATTTAGCTAAAATTGTGTTTCGAGGCCCCGAAAGCCTCCGTTAATATCACCTCTATGTGTGTGCACAACCCGAGCGCGTAGCCGGGAAGTTTTTATGTGGAAATATGTTGAATTTAGGATAATTAATGTAATAAAGCTGACTTTGATCAATATTTTTGATAAACGGATCCCGGACTCGTGATTTGACGGCCCCGGAGGGTCCGTGGGAAAATATGGGACTCGGGCGTATTCCCGGAATCTAATTTCGAGGTCCCAAGCCCGAGAAATGAATTTTTAAAGAAAATTATTTTCTTAAAATAAGAAAGACTTTTGAAAATGAACTTTGATGTGAAATCTGTGTTACCGGGCCCGTATCATGGTTACGATGCCCGGAACAGGTTCAATATGTGTTATGTCAGTTATCTGTAAAATTTGGAATGTAACGGACTTGGTTTGACGTGTTTCAGATCAAATTGGAGAATTTAGAAGTTTATGAAGTTTGAGAAAATTCTATAGATTTTTGAGTTTAATTCATTGATTTTGATGTTATATTAGTGGTTTAATTACTCGAATAAGTTCGTAGGATGATTTTGAAGTCGTGTGTATATTTGGTTTGGGCCCCGAGGGCTCGGGTGAGTTCGTGTAGGTGTCGGGGTGCAAAAGAGTTGGAAAGATCTGGTTTTTGATCTGTTTCTGGTGTTCTGTGTTTTGCTCTCCGCGATCACGATGTGACTCACGCGATCGCGATGTGTCTATGGTTGGGGGTGGGAAATTATCCTACGCGAACGCAGGGCCTTGGACGCGATCGCAGTGCCTGGGGGTGGTGCTCTACGCGATCACATAATGTTAAAGAGATATGGGGGGCGGAGCAGCGTGTTGCTCTACGCGAACGCGATCGCTTAGTCGCGATCGCGACGATCAGTGTCCAGTACCCCCGCGATTGCTGTCCCTTGTTCGCGATCGCGTAAGTCTAAAACCCAATACTCTCCGCGATCGCAACTCCCTTTCCGCGATCGTGTAGAGTAAATTAGCCCAGTCATTTTAATTCCTTAAAAACAGAAACATTACAGGATTCTCATCACTTTTCTCAACCCACCTTCTTCCCCACTCTCCTTAGGCGAAATTTGAAGACCTCCATCACCATAGCTCCATAGGTAAGTGTTCTTAACATCATTTCCTCTCACTTTCATCAACTAATCACTAGAATCTAGGCCTAAAATCATGAAAACAAAGTAGAAATTAGGGGATTTGGGTAGAGTTAGGGTTTATGGGATTTTGGGTAATTCAACCTCAATTTGGGGTCGGATTTAGAAACAAATCATATATTTGAACTCGTGGGGGTATGGGTGGTCGGGTTTTGGTCTGAGCCTCGTCTTTGGACCAAGCAGGCCCGGGGTCGGATTTGGTATTTTTTGGATAATGCTAGGAATTTTATATTTAGGCTATGGGATTGTATAATGAGTCATTATTGATGTTAATAAGTTAATTATGTCTAGATATTGTTGTTCCGGAGTTGAATTCAAAAGGAAAGGCGGTGTTAGAGGCTTGATTGCTCTTTTTGGACCCGAGGTAAATGTCTTGCCTAACTTTGGTGAGGGAATAGGTATTGTATGCTATGTGTTAATTTTTTATCATGTTCAATGCATAGGTGAGGTGACGAGTACCTATGCATTGTGTGTCAAGCATGCCCGTGAGTCTATTGTCGATAGAAATCTTATTATTACTTCCATGTTTGTTATAATATGAACTTATCTCTACTTGGAAGTTGATTGTTGTTGAAAATCCTCGTTGATGAACTTGTGATGTAATGGTCCTATTGAGGACCCAACTGTAAAGGATATACTTGAAAAGGTTGGTTATAGCTGAGACCTTTGCCGGGCAATTTGTTATGATAATGACTGATATTTTCCCCTTGCAGGGTGATCATGATTTGTGATTCCTCTATGCTGCATTCCTTTCCATTTTGATAATTGTCATTGCATTGGTGAGGAAGATTTTAAAGCACGAAGGGTGATGTCGTGCCATGATTTATATTTAAAAGCACGAAGGTTGATGCCGTGCCATGATTTATATTTAAAGCACGAAGGTTGATGCCGTGTTATGATTCACATTGCCATACATGATACATTGCATCGTGAGGAAGAGAGTAAAAGCACGAAGGGTGATGCCGTGCCATTTATTACATTTCTGGCATTATATTTGTTTCATTAGCATATTTCAGATAAATTGTCTTCTTGTCTGTTCCTATGTACTTAATTAATTGCTCTATCTCACTTGTTACCCCCTTTGTCTGCTCTCATATCCCCCTACGTATCTGTTTATCTTTTGCTTTGTTTTTCACGATATATGTTGTAGAATAGGACAGGTTAATGTTTGTTGTCCAGTCTAGCCTCGTCACTACTTCGGCCAAGGTTAGGCTCGGCACTTACTCAGTACATGGGGTCGGTTGTACTGATGCTACACTGCACATCTTATATTTGTGCAGATCGCGCACTCGGACCCAGTGGACAACATTGAGGGAGTCACCTTCAGTCCATACCAGAGGCTTCAAGTATACCGCTGACGTTCGTGGGCCTTGGTGTCTCTCCTATCCCTAGTTCCTGTATTTCTATCTTGTATTTCCTCTAGTTCTCAGAGACAGTCATGTACTTCCTTCAGATTTGTTATTTAGCACTCCTATAGACAGTTCGTGAGTTTGTGACTCCAGGTTTTGGGGAATTATTGCGACGTTGTATTATGTTAGCTTTACTTAGTTTTGAAAGTTTATCTATTTCCGCTGTTAAGAATGGTGAACTATTTTTAGCTTATTCTGTTAATTCGGAGTTATCATGTTAATTCAACTGCACACGTTGGCTTGTCTACCAGGTTCAACGTTAGACACCATCACGGCCGAAGGTGGGATTTCGGGCCGTGACAAGTTGGTATCAGAGCTCTAGGTTGCTTAGGTCTCACAACTCATGGACAACTTGACAGAGTCTGAGGGATCGATACGGAGACGTCTGTATTTATCCCCTAGAGGCTTCAAAGTTAGGAATAAATTCACTTTTCTTCTTTTCTGTCGTGCGTTTTGACTTCTGAGTACTGATTGAGTTTTTATTCTATTCTCTCGTAGATGGAGAGGACGCGTGCTTCCCTTAGTTCCGCTCAGCAGCCCGACACTCCTGCTACAGCTCCTACGAGGGGTCGAGGTCGAGGACGAGTTTGTGCTAGAGGCCGAGGCCGGGCTCAGCCTAGAGCAGCAGCCCCAGTGGAGGACCCTCAGGTCGAGTCTGACGAGGAGGTCCAAGTTCTGGCAGTCCCAGTTGGACCAGCTCCGGTCCCAGAGGGGTTCATAGCTACCCTAGTGCTTCAGGACGCTCTTGTCCATCTAGTCGGACTCATGGAGAGTGTAGCACAGGCGGGTCTTCTTCCTACTGCACCAGCCGTCTCTCAGGCTGGGGGAGCGACCAGACTCCTGCTACTCGCACGCCAGAGCAGCTAGATCCTCAATTTCAGACTCCGGCACCTCAGCCAGCCGGAGTAGCCCAGCCGGGTATTGCAGCACCGGTAGAAGAGGGAGCATATATATCAGCGGATGCTTTGTGGAGATTGGACAGGTTCACTAAGTTATTCACTGCTACTTTTACTGGTTCACCATCAGAGGATCCCCAGGATTATTTGGACAATTGTCATGAGGTTCTTCGGAACATGGGCATAGTAGAGTCCAATGAAGTTTATTTTGCTACCTTGTCTATCGGGTTCCGCCAAGACTTGGTGGGGAGACTATTGCTTAACCAGGCCAGCTGGGTCTGCATC
The DNA here is from genome assembly GCA_005239505.1 of Nicotiana paniculata. Lineage (NCBI taxonomy): Eukaryota > Viridiplantae > Streptophyta > Magnoliopsida > Solanales > Solanaceae > Nicotiana > Nicotiana paniculata. Next base: position 51,855 of record MDKI01080817.1, read on the forward strand.
TTTGACTTGGACTCAGTTCTCAGAGGTATTTTTGGGTAAGTTCCTTCCCTTACTCAGAGAGAGGACCTTCGGAAGCAGTTTGAGCGTCTCCAGTACGGATCTGTGATAGTCACTCAGTACGAGACTAGGTTCATCACTCTAGCTCGACATGCTATTATGATACTCCCCACTGATCGGGAGAGGGTTCGGAGATTTATTGAGGGATTGGTCCAGCCTATTAGACTTCAGATGGCTAGAGATTCAGGTACTGATATTTTTTGTTCCAGGATGCGGCCAATGTGGCCAGGAGGATTGAGATGATTATGTCACAGGGTGGTGGTCAGGGGGCTGACAAGAGGCCCCATCACTTCGGTCATTTCAGTGGAGCCTCTTCTGGGGGCAGGGATTCTTCAGGCAGAGGTCATACTCCCAGACCCTATCAGTTGGCACTTCAGGTAGCTCACAGTGCACCGCCAGCTCCTATTGGTGCACCACCAGCACCTATCAGTGCACCACCGCTTCAGAGTTATCAGGGTGGTTACCAGGGTCGTCAGGGACAGTTCCAGAGTCCCCATCCATATCAGCAGAGGCCGTGTTATTCTTGTGGTGTTCCAGGGCACATTTCCAGGTATTGTCCGCGAGCTTCTAGTGGTCCTCAGTATCAAGGTTCCCGTGCCATGGTTCCCGTGTCAAGTGCACGCCCACCCCCTCATCCAGTTAAAGGTGGAAGTCGGGGTGCCAGAGGTAGAGATCAGACTCATAGAGGTGGAGGACATGCCGCGAGAGGTAGAGGTCAGGCCGAAGTAGGTCGACCAAGAGATGATCAGATTGGAAGGGCTCAGCCCCGGTGCTATGCTTTCCTGCCAGGCCTGATGCCGAGGCTTCTGATGCAGTTATTACAGGTATGGTTTCAATTTGCAGCTGGGAGGCTTCGGTGTTATTTGATCCGGGTTCTACATTCTCCTATGTGTCTTCATATTTTGCCCTTTGTTTGAGTATGCCCCGTGATTCCATGAGTACTACTGTGCATGTGTCTACACCGGTGGTTGATTCTATAGTGGTAGATCGAGTCTACCGTGCTTGATTAGTAGTCATGGGTGGTCTGGAGACTCAGGTTGATCTTTTGCTTCTGGATATGGTTGACTTTGATGTTATATTGGGTATGGATAGGTTATCCCCCTATTATGCTATTCTGGACTGTCATGTCAAGACAGTGGCCTTGGCTTTGCCAGGGGTGCCTCGTTTGGAGTGGAAGAGAACTCCTAGTCATTCTTCGGGTAGAATTATTTCTTATATGAAGGCTCGGCATATGGTTGGGAAGGGTTGTTTGGCTTATTTGTCCTATGTTCGTGATTCTAGCACCGAGGTTCCTTCCCTGGAGTCTGTGCCCATGGTTCGTGAGTTTCCAGAGGTTTTCCCTGCTGACCTGCCGAGTATGCCACCCGACAGGGATATTGATTTTTGTATTGAGTTAGCTCAGAGCACCCAGCCTATTTCTACTCCGCCGTATTGTATGGCCCCGCCAGAGTTGAAGGAGTTGAAAGATCAGTTACATGATTTGTTGGATAAAGACTTCATTAGGCCTAGTGTCTCTCCTTGGGGTGCTCCAATATTGTTTGTCAAGAAGAAAGATGGCTCGATGAGGATGTGTATTGACTACCGGCAGTTGAATAAGATTACTATTAAGAACAAGTATCCTTTGCCGAGGATTGATGATTTATTCAACCAGCTTCAGGGTGCTTCAGTGTTTTCCAAGATTGACTTGAGATCTGGTTATCATCAGCTGAGGATTAGGGCGTCTGATGTCCCCAAGATAGCTTTTCGCACTCGTTATGGGCATTATGAGTTCTTGGTGATGTCATTTGGGCTGACAAATGCCCCTGCTGCTTTCATGGAGTTGATGCAACGAGTGTTCAGGACTTATTTGGACTCATTTGTGATTGTTTTCATTGATGATATATTGATATACTCTCGCAGCCGAGAGGAGCATGAGCAGCACTATAGAGTCATCCTCCAGACTATGAGGGATAGTCAATTGTATGCAAAATTCTCCAAGTGTGAGTTTTGGTTGAGTTCAGTTGCATTTCTAGGCCATGTGGTATCGTCAGAGGGTGTTCAGGTGGATCCCAAGAAGATTTCAGCAGTCAGAGATTGGCCTAGACCCACCTCAGCTACAGAGATCCGGAGTTTCTTGGTCTTAGCAGGTTATTATCGTCGGTTTGTGGAGGGATTTTCATCCATTGCAGCCCCGATGACCAGGTTGACTCAGAAGAATGCCCAATTCAGGTGGTCTGATGAGTGTGAGGCAAGCTTTCAGAAGCTCAAGACATACTTGACCACGGCACCAGTGTTGGTTTCGCCCACAGGTTCAGGATCGTATACCATGTATTATGATGCTTCACGGGTTGGGCTTGGTGCATGATAGCAAGGTTATAGCCTATGCTTCTCGTCAGTTGAAGGTCCATGAGAAGATCTATCCAGTTCATGATTTGGAGTTAGTAGCTATTGTGCATGCATTGAAGATTTGGAGGCATTATTTGTATGGTGTGCCATGCTTGGTCGCGATCGCGATCGCTTGGTCGCGATCGCGACGATCAGTGTCCAGTACCCTCGCGATCGCTGTCCCTTGTTCGCGATCGCGTAAGTCTAAAACCCAATACTCTCCGTGATCGCAACTCCCTTTCCGCGGTCGCATAGAGTAAATTCGCCCAGTCATTTTAATGCCTAAAAACAGAAACATTACAGGATTCTCACCACTTTTCTCAACCCACCTTCTTCCCCAATCTCCTTAGGCAAAATTTGAAGACCTCCATCACCATAGCTCCATAGGTAGTGTTCTTAACATCATTTCCTCTCACTTTCATCAACTAATCACTAGAATCTAGGCCTAAAATCATGAAAACAAAGTAGAGATTAGGGGATTTGGGTAGAGTTAGGGTTTATGGGATTTTGGATAATTCAACCTCAATTTGGGGTCGGATTTCAAAGCAAATCATATATTTGAACTCGTGGGAGTATGGGTGATCGGGTTTTCGTCCGAGCCACGTGTTTGGACCAAGCGGGCACGGGGTCCGATTTTGGTATTTTTGGAAGAAAGCTAGGAATTTTATATTTAGGCTATGGGATTGTATTAATGAGTCATTATTGATGTTAATAAGTTAATTATGTCT